>PVKH010015123.1:0-16219 GCA_004027955.1 Chaetophractus vellerosus | reverse complement strand
GGGTTCGGTTCCTGGGGACCTCTCCTAGCAGGCAGACTGCCTTGAGAATGGCAAGCCGCCATGGGTGGGCCAGAGCCGCCGTGGGCAGGGCAAAAAGCTGCCACAGACAGGCAAAAGCCGCCACGGGCAGGGCAGGTCGCCCACAAATGGAGCGCAGCCAGCCACCCGCAAACTGAGAGCTGGCCGTGAACGGAAGCAGAATCTGCCCACAAGCGGGGAAAGCCGCGCCTGCGCAGTGACCAGTCTCGGCACGTCGCCGCAGCGGGGAGAAGGGGAGATATGTAATAAAATAAATAAATCTAAAAAAAAAAAGAATATCTAAACTAGGGGGCCGGCTATAGCCCCGTGGATAGGGTGCCAGTTTACCACATGGGAGGCCCCGGGTTCGGTTTCCAGGGACCTCTCTGGGTGGGCAGACCGCCTTGAGAAGGGCAAGCCACCGTGGGTGGGGCAGAGCTGCTGTGGGCAGGGCAAAAAGCTGCCACAGGCAGGGCAAAAAGCTGCCACAGGCAGGGCAGGTTGCCCGCCAACGGAAGCAGAGCCACCTGCGCAGTGAGCTGACTCAGCGCGTCGCCACAGCGGGGGGAGACAGAGCAGACACAGAAGGCAAAGAAAAAAAATGAGCACAGCAAGAACAAGCAGAAAGGGGGGCATATGTAACAACAACAACAACAAAAAGAATGCCTAAACTACTCTTAAAGATGACCGTCTAGACATACTTAATTAACCATACCTGAATGTGTTAACAATTTGAAAATTTTTGTTGAAGTAATTGATTTGGTTTGTAAAGACTTAAACACTATTTCATATTTAAATTCATCTCTTGGCCTTAGTTCTCAAATTCAAAACAACACAGAAACATTTGTTCTCTTTCAAAAAGCATCTTCAAATATTTAAGGTAAGTCTTCTCTTTATCTATTTCATCCCTTTCATTCTCTTACTTATTCTTCTTAAATGCTTGAGAATTTGTCAATACTTTAATTAAAACATGTGCTGAGAAACGAGTAGCCTCCCAAGCCTCAGAAATGCAGACCATCATGAACAGAAATGAGGTACAGAAATGTATTTACCATTGTACCTTCGGTGCTGAGAATCGTGCCTGACACATTGTAGATGTTCAATAAGTGAATGACGCTTACATTCCAGATGTGCTATTTAAGTCAAGTCTTGAATTTTCTAATAGCCTTGTCACAATTATTACAGAGTTTATGGTTTATTAAAGTCTCCACGTTTTGGCTAGACTGGTTTCTTTATGAATTACTTTTTTTTAAAGATTTTTATTTATTATACATCCCCCCCTTTTTGCTTGTTCTTGCTGTGTTCATCTTTCTCTGCATTCCTCTGTGTCTGCTTGTCTCCCCCTATGAATTACTTTTAATCTTGATTTTGTCCATCTACCTAATTGCCTAAACATGTAATTTTATTTTAATCCAAGTATAGTTCTTAGAGTTTTCCTGTTCTATTTCATTTTTTTGATGCAGCCCCTCATTCCATCTTGTCAAAATCTTTCTGAATCTTAAGGCTGTAGTGCATCAGATTAGGGCTTCTTTCCCAGCCTTGTGTTATCCACTTGCTTGGTTCAAATAACGTCATGGTTATGAGAATGCTGGGGTGTTTTGTATATATTTTCCAGGTATTATGTTAAAAATTTTACATAGTTTTCCCTAACACATGTACTTCCTTGTCATCTTCCCAGAAGTTCTTCTCATGCTTTTGATAAGATGCCATCTCTATCTTTATGTAACTGCTGATTTAGAAGTGCTAGATCTGCACATTTCCACAAGAAATCCCATCCCAATTATTGATTTAGACATCCATTTGTTAAATATTTCATGAGAAGCTACTGTGTCCCAGGCACTTTGGTAGGACCAAAGTTAATATTTTAAGAAGTCCTTACCCTCTTATGGGGAGACTAATATATAAGATAATGTTAGGTACTGTTAAGTGCTATGCAGAAAAATTAAGTATGGAAATATGAATTGTGCATGAAGAGGTCCATTTTAAAAATGGGTGAGGGAAGACCTTTTTCTAAGGTAACATTTGAGCAGGGACCTAAATGAAGTGAAAGAAAACCATAAAAGTATCTTAGTGAGGATGTACAACAAGGCTCTGGGGTGAAGGTATGCTTGGTCCATCAAAGTACAGTAAGAAAGTTAGTGTGGCTGAAATCAGAATGATGCCAGGGATGAATTTATTCAGCATTTCTTGAATATGACCGTGCAAGTAGTCATGTATTCATCTAAACTTGCTATTACCTAGCCAGTATTTCATCATTTTGTGAGCAAACAAGAGACACATATTTTAAGTATTGCTGGGTATAGTAATTCTATCCTCCTAATTCTACTTGCCTACTAGATCAACCTGAACTGAGCTTATCTATTCAATTCTGATTTCCATATCATTTTACAATTCCTTACTCTTTTATTCTGTTAAAATTGTATGCTATCTAACCTCCCCTTAATCTTGAGTGCTGCTTGAATATCTCTAATTGATTCCACAGCAGCTATTCTAAAATCTTCTCTACTGCTTAAGCCTATGAGACAACATCCCAACTGATGTCATCCAAAGGGTATGGTCTCTCAACAAGATCCTGCTCTGCAATAAAGGTTTTGTTATCTGCTCATTATCACTTCTTCTCTAGCTCTCTCTGAGTTGCCCTCCACTACCCTCAAGTGCTGATCAATTTTCCATAATTGATCATTTGGGAATGGTAGAAAACTACCAGTTTAGATTTAGAAGTAGTTTTCATAACTGACTTTCATTAGCACTAAGAAATTGAATAGTAATGTCCACAAATGTCAATTTTCTTACCTGTAACTTGGAGATCATAGTTTCTTTCTTGGGCACTTAAACTTTATAACACCTCTCTCTTGTTCAATCTTCTACTGCCTTTTATCTGAGTCTGACCCTCCAATACATGATGTCCTTTCTGCTATCAACTTAAGCTTCAAGGTCTGTGCCTTTGCACATGTTTCATGCTTTTTCCTACTTCCCTTCTTGGTCAATACTTACGTGTTTTTCCATGTTTATCTCAAATGTTCATTCCTCTGCCACACTGAGTTCTCTAGGCAGTTGATTTCATCCTATTCAGCATTTCCATAGCATTTTTAATATGTCTATACTAAACTTGGAGGGTTGGAACTATTAATTTTTTATATGTAGGTCTCCTGACAACATCATTGGATGTCTAAATGGTACAGGTATACATATGGAATTTACACATAAACTAATCTTGTTAGAACATTTTGCCAAACTATCTAAGAGTTCAAACTCCAGAGCAAGTCTTCCTGGGTTTATGTTCCATCTTTGCTGCCTCAGAGCTTTAGTACCCAGAAGAAGTCATTTGGTTTCTCTGTGCCTCAGTTTTATGGTCCTTAACATTGGTTTATTATTGTTCCTACTTCACAGCATTGTGATGACATTTGAGTAAATATTAAGCACCTGATTACTTTAAGTCTTAGACATTCTCCAAATTCTGTTTCTAGCAGAGTGTCTTGTACATATTAGATGGTCACAGCCATCCACTAATGCAAATAACAGGGTGTCTGCAACTTATAACATTAGACAATTTATAATTGTTATTAAATGAACAGATGAACCACTATATTTATATAAATTTTAAAGAATTCAGGTAAAACTAAACTTCAATAGGTAAAGAAACTTGCCTGAGAGTACAAAGCCAGTAAGAATAGAACTCAAGTGTTTATTTTTCATCTTAATTTCAAAGTACTTGTTGTACACTGCATTTTCAAAATTGTTGTGTATGTATTAATAGTAAATAAATGTGGAGGGAAAGGAGGAAAGGAGAAAGAGTAGAGGAGGGAAGAAATAGATTAAATTCAATTATAATTTATCTATGCTGTCCTATGAGTAATTGGAGCAATATTATAATTTGTGTTGTCTCAACTGAATTCATGATTTGTGATTTGGAGAATCATGGTGTTTTCCCTTGGCTCCTGCCACTTCTACACTGCCCTTATTTTTTATTATATCCAAGCACATACGTTAAGCTCCTCTCGAGGAAAACCCACCTGTCATTATTTCTAGCCATTTGTTATGTCTAGACACAGTTCATGTAATTCAAAGAGAATTATAACTACATGAAATGAAGTTTAATTAATATTTATTGTGAGTCCATAAGGTGCCTTCATTTACTAAATGAAGAATGATTTGTTTTTCATTTAATGGAAACATGACATAATTTAATCTGGAAGTGTAGTTGGAAGCTCCTAGTGTTAGTAATTAAAGAAGAATGAGTGTTTTAATGACCATGCAGGTCTTCGCCTTCAGGAGAGAGAGATCTGAGTGATACACATAATCAAAAATTAAACAAAGCCTTGTTTTATTTTCTCTTTATATTCTGAATCCAAATTTATTGGCTTGCATGCTAATATAAGTTAATAAGAATTTTGGAAGAGAAATCCTATACAATATATGCTGAAAATGCAAGCACTATGAACTAACCAAAAGAGGAATGAATATTTTTAATATCAGTGAAGAAACCCTTTACACAAAGTTTTCTATCAGCAGTAATGAAATAACTTATACTGAATTTTACTCCCTGAGCAAATCATTGGCAAAAGACATATATACACACAAGAAATCCATGGCAAAAGATACATACACACACAAGAAAACCAGAATGTCTTCCAGGAGACCTACAAAGAATAATTCTATTAACCAAGTCAAACTTCTCCTTGGCAGTTATGTCTTCCTGTATTTTTATAGATGTGAGATGTGAATTACCACAGATGACACCTTCAGTGAGACAAGTTACCAACAAAAGAAAATTCAGGAAAAAGTCAACAGAGAAGATATGTCATTTACAGCAGGATAAAGGACTGCTCAACACGAATGCATCCGTTAGAATGTGTGTTACATTAAGATTCCACAATACAGTGGACATGGTAATATTTTGCAAGGATAGACTGAGCCACAAATGTCAACAGTGTTCACTGCTGAGCCAGCTCTCTCTGGACAAAATAATAAGGTGTCTGAAGTTATTTTTCGGGATCTTTACAACTCATTCCTTTCATTGTTCATCCCTCTCTCCATCTGGACACCATTTCTCAAGGTACTTAAATCCAGGTTATTCATTAAGTATTCATGTCAAGCCCTCTCCTTCCATGGTGGAGATGTATATTTATTTTTCTTCCTTTCCTTTATCAAAACTCTTATCTACTTTCATCCCCAGCTGAACCTCCTTGTCTCTGCTCCATACCAGGTATACTATAAACCAGTGGGGCTCAAGCTCTTTGATAATCTGAATCATCTAGAGGGCCTGATAAAACACATTGCTGGAAGCCACCTGCAGAGTTTGATTCAGTAGGACATTTTCAACAAGTTCCAAGGTAATGTTGATATGATTGATCAGGGGACCACCCATTGAGAACAAATGCTATAAAGCATTTAAGGCTTTATAATATTAATAGTTAGACATTAATTGTAAAGGTAACGTGCTTCAGTCCCTGAAAAGGAATTTTTATGTAACAGCAGATAATATTGTTAAATATTAATGACTATCTCCTAGCACCTAGAACATAGTTACTCAATTTTATTAATTCCTTTTTTTATTTTTATTTTTAAAAAGATACTTAGATTACATAAATGTTACATAAAAAACATAGGGATTCCCATATGCACCACTTCTGACCTCTCCCACAACCTCCCACATAAACATCTTTCATTAGTGTGGCACATTCATTGCAATTGATAAACACGTCCTGGGACTTTGCCATTAAACATGGACCATAGTTCACATTGTAGTCTACACTCTCTCCACACAGTTCTGCATGTTATGTGATGATATAAAATGGTCTATATCTCTTGTTGCATTGTTACTTAGGACAATTCCCAAGTCCCAAAAAAGTCCCCGTATTACAACTGTTTTTCCCTCTCCCTGCCCGCAGAGCCTCCAGTAGCCACTGGCTCCACATCAATGTTGTCATTTCTTCCATTGGTAGAATCACAATATGTCTATAGTAGAATACCAGTAAGTCCACAGCTCTTCCCCCAATCCTGAGGAGTCTGGGATGGTGATGTCCACTCCACCTCCAATTGCAAGGGGCTTATATTCCATGGGGAAGATGGATGGGACTATCCTACCTGCAGCTGCAGACTGTTTCAATAAATTTTTATTGAAAACATGAGTGCAAGATATAATATTCGTATTTCTAGACTAGTAATTGCAAGATTTGGATCGTATCTTGAGACCAAAAGGATTTTCCAGTAGTCACCTGTCCTGTCAATTACAAATCCAGCTCGAATTGGGGGAAACCACAAGAGGCTACAATGATTAATAATACATCACTTTTATATAAAGAGCATTTTGAAAATTATAAAACAGTTTCACAGCTGCCACATACTGGCTCTAAACAGTTAATTTTCAGGCTATAGCATCTTAGAGAATGTTCAAAAGTGGCAGTACAATCAGTGTCCTAAAGTCATTGACTTCTACACAGCAAGTGTGACCAACCTGAAAGCTAATCACTTACAATCAAATCCAAAAGAACCCAGAAAACCCATCCCCGGCTGGAGAAGGATGTCACTCTTGGCTTACAGGTAGACATTTTTCATTCAGAGTACATATTAAAGGAGAACCAACATTCTTAAAGTTGTAGCCTCCCCCAGATCTTTTCAGAGCCAAATTAGGAACGTGAGTAAGAGCTACAGAAATCCATGAACGTGGACAGTGTCATTTAAGGAAATGCAGATAAATGAAGGGTTCCCTCAAAGTAGTATAAGCCCTGGAACAAAGATGTGTCCATTTTGATCTGTCCATTTTGATCTGACAGATATGAAATAGAAGCAGCATGGGTCCCAGAACATCAGCAAGGCAACAAAGGGGAAAGAATTGCTGAAAAAGATCAGGACAGGGATAATTCCATTATCCATAAATGGCTTTACTGTTGAAGTAAAGGATATATCCTTTATGTAATTTTGAAACATTCATACTTTTAGAAAATTCAATATTCAGAAATTAAAAAGGATTCTAAAACATTGAATGAGCAAAGAAGGCACTATTCTTTAGTCACTGGTGCTTTAACAAAGCAGATCTCTCTCTTTCAAGGCATTTGCTTTTCAGTCCTCAACACTCAACACTGTGAACTCAGCAATGTTATGCCCATTTCATAGATAAAAAGGAAATTGAGGCTCAGAGCAGGAACTTGAACTTAGACCATTTGAGTGCAAACCCAGCACGCGTTCAATATTCACAGCTGTATCCTTTTGGCATATTGCAGTTGAAAGCCTGATAGCTCTTTAACAGAATGTTACAATCTAGGAGGAATATGCCAAAAATAATTCAATTGCATGACAAACAGGGCTATTCTTTAGTCAAAATTATATTCTATAAGACTTTGTATCTAGTAACTAAGCAAGTAACTCCTCTTTTATCATATCCACATTCATTTGTTTACAACAACTTTTAAAACAGCATTTTGAATACAAATAAAATTGTGTGCAGCGTCTCGATAGAATGCCAAGAAAAGTCTTATACAGCATTATAAATCACAAAAATCCATATTAATATATTTAAACAGACTCCTTCCCTCTGCATAACTTGGACCTTACTATCCTTCATTTTAATTTCCTACCAGTTTTAATTAGGAAAATATTTATAATGATGCTAAAAAACAAGAGACTGCTATGGAAGCAGATTTACCATTGAGTCACTGACATCCATGGAAACAAACTATGCCACACGACCACTGGAAACTTAGGGTCTGAAGGGGCCTTATCGAGCACTTAGTCCAACCACTATTTGAAGTGCAGCGGGAATGCAAATGCTGAGATTGGACAGGGCTAGATTTGAATTCCAACTCCAACACAACTGTGGGACATTAACGTCTCTGAAGCTATTTGTCTGTAATTAGAGATAGGAGTCCCCCAACTAACTTATATAAGTTACTTCAATTATTCCCTTCAACCTAAGGCTACTGAATTTTTTTTTGCATGTGTTATAATCTAGAATTAACTTGTTTACTTCATTGTCAGTCTTCTCTATGAAACTGAAAGCTCCCATAGGCCAGGAGCCACAACTGTCTGGTTCACCGCTGCAACCCCATGGTGAACACAAACTCAGCATATAGCTGAGGATCAATGCATTTTTTGCAAATGAAAGGATGGACAGATGGAAAGAAGGCAGCCTAACCTTAAACTGTTGTTGTGGCAACTAAATAGCATAACGTGTGTCCAGAGTATGCTCCAGAACCAGCACACCATAGTAGTCTTAGCTTTTGTGCTCAGCATGAATCTCCCACATTATAATTCTGAAAGTGGTGTCCAACCTCTGTTGAAAAACTCCAATGAGCATTTGCTTACACTATGGGGCAGCACATTCCATAGTCAGCCACTTCTAATGACGGCAAGATCTCTGCAAAGCAGAGCAGTTTCCAGTCATTGTTCCTTGTCCTTACCACTTCTGTCACACAAACCATGTCTGTCGTTCATCTACAGGACTTTGCTTAAAGTATTTGAAGACAAAATTGTCTCTTTCCTTAAGAAAATTAACACACACTCTCGTACACACAATTATTTTAGTAGATTTTATGTATGACATTTCTGTTTAAGATTATGGCTGCTTTCCTCTAGCCCATTTAGTTAATTGACACTCTCAGAAACAGCATCAGAATTAAATCTACAGATATGGTTTAACAGATTAGAATAAAAAATAAAGCAGCAAGATCACCTCTTCCTCCTGGAATCTTTACTTATTTGCATACATTTTATTTCCATACACTTGACTCTGTTGATGCATACTAGGTTAGCATAGTGGAAAGGCTGTTTCAGTTGGAAATATTTTGTCAATTAGTACTTATAAGTCTCAGTGTAGTTTTATGGGAGTGAAAGAAGCCAGAATTTTCCAGAAAATAGCTTTTAAATAATTAATAATGGAAGTTTACTTAAGAGGGACCTAATATATGGATAAAATAGGAATGTTAGAAAATCCCAGTGAGGAGAGAGAGAGCTAGTTTGGTAGTAAAGTGAAAGGAGTAGAAGAAATATTTTAGATAAGGGGGTGTGGTCGGTATTAGTCAACTTTGGCTGTGTAATGAAGTATCCCAAAATATCCAAGAATCACACCATAAATTATTTTTCTTACTCACAGTTCTGGAGGTCAGTTTAGGAAGCTCTGCTTTAGGTTGCAGGATGAGCTGAACTTAACTACAGGCCTCAAAGAGTTTTAGCTCTGCTCCACATAGCTCTGCATTTCTCTTGTTTAAGAAGCCTTCTGATGGAGGATCAAGGAGTGCGAAATGGCAGGTGGATGCACCTGATACTCTTAAATGCCTTCTGATGGAGGAGCAAGGCAGGCAAAAGGTCAAGTGGAAGCACCTGATACTCTTAGGTCTTGGTTTGAAATGGGTGAGTCCAATTTTGCCCACATTCATTTGGTCAAAAGAAGTCATATAGCTAAATCGAAAGGCTACAGAATGGGATATATATTCCACCAAACTGTTCCACAAAGACACAGTACAGAGGTGGGGTGTAGGGAATTGAGTGTGCTAGGACATGAGGGTCTAGAAACAATAAGTTCCTCCCATACAGGGTAGTGGTAGGAAAACTTTTCTAGGATGCTGCTCCTATCAGGCCACTTTCTGTTTCAATCAGATATACCTGGCCTATGCAGTGAACTACATGAAGCCACTGACCTTGACCAGTGTGCAAAATTATACTTTAGTTGTATATGAAATCTATTTTGAAAACAGGGTCTGAGTAGTCCATCTTTTCCAAAAGCCCATTGAGAATGTTCTTGCTAAAGTGATTATACCATTTACTATATGTATAAAAATACAACTATTTAGTATCTTATTTTTAGTAATGTGTTATATTTTTTAATAGCTAGCAGTGGAATAAATGTACTTGGAATTGGTTGTGGAATGTGCATAATTCATAAGTATATTCAGACAAGGTGATCTATTCTACCAGTCAAAATAGAAGGGAAAACAGTCAAATTTTACCCTTAAAATTTTTTTCAATAAATACATCATGCACAATTACCACAAAAGTTTAGTGATAAAACTAATGTAAAATCCATAAAATGAAAGAATTTTTTTTAATAAAGAAGAAAGCATGGCCATATGTGCTTTCTTTGTATCACTGGTTTTTAGAAATGTTTGCACCTTTGTAGAACTAGTATGCAAACCAATCTACACGTCCTACATTGCTATTAAACTTTTTATGTACTCGATTTTTGTCACATTTTGTTCAAAATCAGTTGAAAATCTTTGTTGAATAGATTCATCAGCTGGTGCACAAAAAAGTCAGCTTTTGAAGATTTTATTCAATAACAATTATTCAAAGCAATTCTTGTTAATAGGAAACTTTTAATTTTATATCTAACAAAACCAGGGAAAAACTGAGAAAATTAAATGACAGAGCTCAAATAATATTCAATAGTTAATATTGATATTTATAATTGTGCTTTAGGATATCTAAAATTATAAAAAGAATCTCATGTTGGGGCTTCTATATTCTCTTGGATACATTCATTTTCCAGAATGGAGTGACATTACAAAAGCCTACAACTGTTGCAGCACCCAAATTTCCAGAATCATTACAAGAATAATAGAGACATTAATGGTTCTGTGTTATCAAAGTATTTTTCATAGAAAAAGGAAGTGAAATAAAGACAGTAACTCTGAAAACATTTGGTAAAATATTTATACATTTAATAATAAAATTTATAATTGAGAATATCTTTAGAGTAATTTTTCAAAAGCTACAAAACTATATTGACAGAGAAGAAAGCAATGGTAGCCAGGTGCTGGGGGAGGGGAAGGCCTGTGATTACAAAGAAGCAGCACATGGAGTTTTTTTGTTTTTAAGATTTATTTATTTCTCCCCACCCCTTGTTGTTTACACTTGCTGTGTCTGTTCGTTTTCCCTGTTTCTTTAGGAGACACCAGGACCTCCGATGTAGGAGGGAGGTCCCTAATTGCTTGAGCCACCTCCGCTCCCTGCTTTGCCATGTCACTCATGTTTTCCCTCCTGTGTCTCTTGTTGCATCATCTTGTTGTGTCAGCTCATCATGCCTGCCCACCATGCCAGCTCGCTGTCTCCTTTAGGAGACACCAGGAACCGAACCAGGGACTTCCCATGTGTTAGGCGGGAGCCCAATCACTTGAACCACATCTGCCTCCCCACATGGAGTTTTGAGAGGATGATAAAACTAATCTGTACCCTGATTGTGGTGGTTGTTACATAAATATATATGTGTGAAAATTAAAGTGGTATACACCAAAAAAGAGTCAATTTAACTGTATATTAATTTTTAAAATCTTAACTGTATATTATGCCTTACAAAGAAGGGTCAATTGAGCTTATCAACAATTTCACATGAATTAACTATAAAATGAAATCAATGAAGAAATCAGGCAATTTTAAGAAGAAATTACTAAGTATTTATTGAAAATATTCAGTGACATTTTACTAGAGACATAGCAAAGAAATTCTTCTAGATATATAAATATAGAACAAAAGTAATTATTCTTCTTCCATTGAATTTAGTATTCAGATAATCAATATTAAAAAGAGGATTTAAAAATTGTCTTTATTGTACACATCTTTTTTTTAGAAACATTACTTTTGAAGTAGTTTTTAATAGAATTATTTTATGTCTATTATTAGCACCCCATTTTACTCTCAAATGCATTCCAATTTGAATGACAAACTGTATAGTTCTCCTACACCCTCACTGAGCTCTTTCATATCTCTAAGCTTGGACATAAGCAACATTCTTTGTGTGAATTTCCTTTACCTTTTGTTCATCTGACAAATCCCTATTCATCCTTTTAGATTCAAGTCAAATCTTAGCAACCCAGGGAAAATTACTTTCTAAATCAACTGAAGTCCCATAACGCCTTCAGTATACCTGCATTTGAGCATTAATTATACTGTGTAGTAATTATGTATTTAATTTCATGAGTAGTTTGCTGAAGTGGCAGGTTGTGGTGGAGCAGTTCATTGGGAATCTTGTCATATTCATCTTCTCTTTGTGGGATCTTATGCAGTGCCTTACAAATGGTAGGTACTCAGCACATATTTCTTTAGTAAATAAATGATATGTCCTATATAGTAATTAATATAATAATATTTAATTTATTAGAATATTGAAGAGGAAATAAACTATATAAAGGAAGGTCATTTTATGTTTTATCTAATCATAAGAAAGTGATATGTATTACTTAATTATAAGGTATATTTATGCCAGAAGTTATTAATATAATGTTTATAATAAAGATGTTATAAATAGTAGCCTCAAAATTTTAAGGGGCAATAGCACCTCACGAAAAATTTTAATATGATCACTATGATGCAAAAATATGATTATACTATGTCAAAGTAGGTAAATCATGCTGGGGCATCTCTTTAACAACCCTTTCAAACCAACAAGCAAATGGTGAGCAACAGGAATTACTATTTACAGAACCTCCATTCTAGTGAAACCTTGTGCTTTATCTAACATGCAGAATTGCTTGAGGCTTTAAAGTACCTTGAAAAATAGAAGTTAGGTTGCAGTGAACAATGCAATTCCATTCCTCCCCAATTGCATAATAGCTTTATGGTTAAGATGGATCCAAAGCTACTTCCAGCTTCAAGGAGAATCCGAGCTGTCCAGCCTTCCTCTTCTGATTGCTCTTGCTGACAAAACTTTATCCAATCATAATAAATCCCAGGACTTTTGTTCAATAATAAAGATAAAGGAAGCTCTTTATATTTCTGGACAGTAAGTTGTATGGATGTCAGGCTTGGAACAGCCTACTAACCTTGAATGCCATGGAGGAAGTGAGCAGATGAACCCAATGCATAGAAAAGGACAGGAAAAAAATGGAAAAAGCAAAAAGCATTAAGTCAGAGCCCTCAGCAAACCATGCTCAAAGCCTAAAATAACTATGGGTTTTTTGCTCACACAGTTTTGAAGTGGGATTTTTCTTTGCTGTAAAACAAAGTTATCTTAATTTATTTCTATTTAGAATTCCTAAGTGGCCATTTGGGAACTCTGCATTCTGATATGGAAATTACTCTAACACCCAGGCTGTGAATTACTTGGGCTAACCTTGGAGAAGCCAGGTTTCCCAGGAGTCAGGGACTCAGGGGTTACCTATGAGAGGAAGAAAGAAGAGCTAGCTAGCCCAGAGCTGATGCCAAGGATTCCAGTAAATGGCCTTACCGGGAACTAAGTGCCCATTAAGAAGAAAAGTCCTCCTAATCAATACTAACAATTATTAACACCATATTATGAAAACAGAAACGGAGAATAGAACCCATACATTACCATGCACTCTTCCCATCTCTTTCCACTCACTGAACCCAAGATCATAGAGTAGAAATAAAGGGGTCAGAGTCTGAAGGTTTTTCAACAGGTGTATTGAAGGGAGTGGAGTAGAGAAGAACATATGCAAATTAATCACTATTATAAAAGATGAAACTCTATAAGTTTAGGGAAAAAGTCACATTATGTGAGATATGAACTTTCAAACTTAAATGAGTACTATATGCTTTACCTAGGTGTGAATAGAGGCAACTCAGTTCCTCATCTAGTTAATAACTTCATTTTCACCTGCTTCCTACTGAACTAAATGTCTGACAGTAGCAGTAGACCTTGGGGCTTTGTGAGTGGTGCTCACTCCCTGAGATAAGAAATATCTCCTTGATTCCTGCTTTTGTGATTTCATTTGCTTTAGAGGTGAGACCTATTGCTGAAAGGGTATGCAGATTTTCCTGAGTGCCATAATGTGGGCATTTTCAATTCTTGAGTCTGAATAGGAAGATAAACATTTTCACAGTTTTGATTCCTAAGAAGAATTCACCAGAAATCTGTCAAACATATAATGTGAGCATTTAAAGTAGGACTTTAACACTTATGGAAAACACATTCTCCCAGGACTCTGTCCTTCCCTGTCAAGGCAAAGCTTCTGAGTTTGTCAAAATATTTTTTCAGCTTTGCTGCCCCAAATTATGATTAGAGTCCCCTGGATGAGGGGAATTATATGTGTTGTGAACCTCTTAGGGACAATATCAAGTCAGAATGTTGCTTGGGAGGCAGCCACAAGTAGTAAACAGAATGAGAAAATTCAAGGACTATTTTTGTCATTTCTTATAAATATTACAAAATTTGCCAAATGTCACGATTTTTAGCAAATGCTTTGAAATTAGTTATATGGGACTTGGTTATATGCTCTTCAAAATTACTCTTTAAAGAATTTTTAATTTTTTTATACAGCTCAATTGTGCTTTTTGTGTATTTATTCATAAAAAACTCTTTAGAAACAGAGGGGCTCAAAAGAACAATATATTTGGTGTTTGCTGATTTGGAAATCCATTCAACTGCAATATCAAATCTTGACATTTCACAAAGTTTGTAGCAAACCCATGAGACCACACCAAAAAGAAACTCACTATTTTTAGATCTTAACAAATCACTCCTAAAAGTGACTTCATTTCATGAAATACATTATCTTCAGCTCCCCTGGTTCTTATGACACCAGGCTTATTTTTGATTGAGGTAGTTACAGAAATGCTGTTCAATCTACAATGTGAGGTTTTGCTTTGCTTTTTGTTTGTTTGTTTGTTTTTGTTTTTTTTATTCTGTGTGAAACTAGAACATAAGGCATACAAGGGAGAAGAGTCGCTGTTCACAATTTTAATATCATCTTTAGATGAGGGTTGTCTTCCAGGAGGCACTGAAGGCAGCTCAAATAATTCAGGTTGTCTATATTCATCTGGGAATGCCAGATTTCTATGAATAAGCAGTTGGACCACAAGAACATTTTTTTTTTCCTCCAAATGATACACCATAAGGAAGAAAATAAAGAATAAAAGGGTCTCAGCCAACCTCCATTATTATGAGAACCTACTCCTTTATTTACTTACATAACTTTATTTATTCTTCACAACTCTGTGAAGTGGGTACTATTGTTATCTTCATTTGGCAAAAAGTTTCCTTATAGATTTACCCAAAGCTATACCTGAAGGGGGAAATCTGAACTTCAAGGTTTGAGCCTTCTCCTCACTGTGGTCACTTCATTGCATCTAAGGTAAGCCAGCTTGTTTCCATGTTGTATAAGAGGCATTTCAAATTGAATCTCAAAGATAGATTTGAAGAAAAGATTAAGAGAAGATGGAGAAGTGACCTGAAAGTTCCTGGGCTTAGGAGTTGTGAGTTAAAGTGAAAGTGAACAAGCTGTGCAGAAGGTCTGTACCAAAGGCAAACCCCAGATTTTTGTAATACTAGGCACTCTTAAAATACTAATATAGTTCCTTGTGTACATGGAATAAGCAAAACATATATTATAGTGGTGCACTGCTGCTTGTAACAGAGTGAAAATTTACATGGACTTTGTTAAAAGAAAAAAAACCTAAATAGTAATAATAATAATAAGAAAAGATCATTACAATTTTGCCGCCTCATAAAATTTAGTCTCTCTCTTCTTTTCTCAGCAGGATCAGAGGGTTAGAACTTAAAAGAACAGAACATGCAGTATGAAGTCTTAACTACAGCTAAACCTTACTGCTCAGGCTCTGTCTTTGTGACTTTTCTTTTCTTCTTTCTCAAAGACCTTTGAAATCAGCTTCATTTAGAACAAAGCTCAAAAGCCAACTGGGCTGGAAAACATCCACAATGTTCTGGGTGATTTTATAAAATGTATTGTCTAAGCCAATAGCCAATAATGTCACATAAAACACTGTTGTGAGACAACAAGAAGCAAAAATTGTTACATGGCTACTGAAATAGTCAGTAATTGCTTAGAAACTCCAATACCTGTACTTTTAAAAGTATTGCATTAATGACTAAAGGACAATACTCTATTAAATCTTTACTTCTCCCCCTTAGAATATTTAGAAAACTACAGGAGGGTTACATTCATGTTTGTAAAATACCCTTGCTGTGTAGTGACCCAATCCCATATCAATTTAGCCCACTAAAATATCCAATGCTCATTATAATTTCTTTGGAAATTCTCTTTTTCAATTATTTGCCTTGTAACTAGGTTTGATTGTGTATAACCCACAGCAAATTTTACAAATATGGAAACATATTTCAGTGTGACAACCTCACCTAAATGTACTTTTTATACATTTTTGAGGGCTTTTTCTTTTCTGATTTTTCTCTTTGCACCCTTCTGCTCACAATAACCTACAACTGGATATTATTTTAGTAGTTCTATTACTTTCATTTTTTGTTCTTTCATGTAAAACTTAGGATGAAATTATG
>PVKH010015122.1:0-16219 GCA_004027955.1 Chaetophractus vellerosus | reverse complement strand
TTTCACGGGTGACTTTGCCATGCCCGTGGGGGGCTCAGCCCTGCCCGTGGTGGCTTTTTTTTGCCTTGCCCACGGCGGCTCCGGCCCGCCCACGGCGGCTTGCCTTTCTCAAGGCCGTCTGCCCGCTCGGAGAGGTCCCCGGGAACCGAACCCAGGGCCTCCCATGTGGTACACCGGCGAGCTCTTTATCCACTGAGCTATCTAGCCGGGCCAGTAAAGGCTTTTGTGAAGCAAAATGCTCTGTACTGTGGCTTTGTTTTACATACATGTCCATATTGCACAATTCTCAGTGTGGCCTTGTATTTGCTTTCAGATCTTCTCTGCTAGATTATCTGAGAGTCTGTCTCACCTCTCTCTCAATAAGCACTTAAACAAACAAAAACCAAAACACACGAACACCTGATAAATAAACTGAAGGAATCATATCGTATGACCTGGAACAGCTTTGGAGAGAAGTAAAATAGATTATCTGTCAAGACTGAAGGCCAAAGAGATGAGTGAAGTTTGAGGCTTAAGAAGATTAGACAAGTCCTAGCACAGATACTATAGAGAATTTGATATGGAGTCCACATGAATTCATCATCATTACAGCTTATACCCATATAATGTTGCTAAGTTTCTGGTGTCTCTCACCTTTTTACCAACTTATTGTTCTCCCAAGGGGGTATCACTACCTTACACACACACAGGAATAATGTGTATGTCACAATTGAAAACATTTCATTTAGTATCCAGAACATTTTCAAGAACCTGGAAGTTAGCATTAGCACTCTGAGATATAAACAGAAAAAGGAAAATAGGTCTTGAACATACATACTAGATGATCAATAACTCTTTATTTGAACCTGTGGTTTGTACAACTTCAGCACTAAATGTAGTCTTTTGCAACTTAATCCTAGTCTGAAATTCCAGCCCCTTTTCCAGCCATTGCCCCTTCTCCCCCCTACCCCTGCCTTTCTTTAAGCCTCTTCCCCAAACATGCCTTGTGTCTTCATGTCTTCATTCCATTGTTCAAGTTTCTCTTCCAGAGCCTTGGAACAACCCTATCTTCAAAATCTCTTCTCCTGAGCCTCCCCAAACTCTCCCAAGTCAAATCAATCACTCCTTTATCTTCCTTTTCATAGCTCCATGGCAGTATTCAATGTCCCATGTGGTATATACCTCTATTATGGCATATTTTAGTTTTCTTGGCTGCTCAAGCAAATACCATGCAATGGGTCAGCTTAAACAATGGGCATTTATTTGCTCATGGTTTTGAGGCTAAAATAAAATCCAGGGAACTGGCTGTGGCTCAATTGGTTGGGCTCTGGTTTACCACATGGGAGGCCCTGGGTTCGGTTCCCGGGGCCTCCTGGCGAAGGCAAGCCGCCACGCGGTGAGCTGACTCAGCGGGATGACCCGGCAGGGGGAGACAAGCAGACACAGAAAAGCACAAAGCAAATGAACACAGCGAGCACAAGCAGCAAGGGGGGGATATATGAATAAATAAAAACAAATCTTTGAAAAAAAAAAATAAAAACTAAAATCCAAATCAACGTGTCATCAAGGCGATGCTTTCTTCCTGAAGATTAGCGTTCTGGGGCTGATGCCAGTGTTCCTGGGTCCTTAGCTTGTCACATGGCAAGACACATGGGGCTCTGGATCTCTCCCTACTCTTCTGGGTTCTGTGGAGGTTCAGCATCTGACTTCTCCCTCTGCAGCGCTCCCTGTCTCTTTGAATTTCATTCCACTTATAAAGGACCCCAGTAATAGGATTAAGATTCATCTTGATTGAGGTGGGCCACATCTAAACTGAAGTAACTTCATCAGAAGGTCCTGTTTACAATAGGTTCATACCCACAGGAGTGGATTAAGTTTAAGAACATGTGGTTTGAAGAACAGCTTCAAACCACCACATGGTAGCATTTTATTACTGTTATTTGTTTATATAGTTATGTATCCCCCCTCTCCAAGCCCCTAGCACCCACACCGAAAGAATATAAATTTCTACAGAGCAGAAATTATATATTTTACAACCTTATATTCCTCGTACTTGGCAACATGCATGAGTATACACAATGGTTATCAACAAACAAACAAACAAACAAGCAACTAACCAACCAACCAAAAACAACTGATTTTGGAATGGAACAATTTTAAGATATCAAAAATTTCTGGGCCATTATGCCAAGAGTTACTTACGTAGGGTTTATAGATCCATAAATAGACATCAGGAGGTCCACGAACCCTGTGAGAATGTATGCAAAAGTTGTTTGTATATATATCTGGGGGCTGGGGCAGAGAAGGCATGGCTTTCTGAGGTAAAGTCTCAAAGGGTTTCTTGACCCCAAAAGGTAAAACCCTACTGTACTGGACTAGACTGTCTTTGGAGTGGGCTGAATAAAATAAAGGTAATAGTGTTCTGACCATAATTTTGCTCCTACTTTTTCTTCACTGCAGAAGAATTGAAGAACTGAGTCAGAGCCTGGCTACCCAGGAGGGGCTGGTAGAACAGCTATCTAAAGAGAAACAACAACTGTTATATCTTTTAGAGGAGCCAACTAGCATGGAAGTACAGGTAAGGTTTGGGCTGTATTCCCTGAGGGACTTGCTTGATATTTTCATGAGCCCTATATATTTTTTATATCTAGGAATATTAGTTATCTATTGCTGTGTAAAAAAAATTAGCAGCTTAAAACAACCTACATTTATTACGTGTCTCTGTGGGTCAGCAACCCAGGCATGGCTTAACTGGGTTCCCTGCTCAGAGTCTCAGAGAGTCTGAAATCAAGGTGTCAGCTGGACTGTGTTCTTATTTGGAGGCTCACCGAGAGGAGGAGCTGCTTTCATGCTCCCTCAGGCCATTGGCAGAATTTATTTCCTTGTGGCAACTTGCTTCTTCAAAGCTAGCAGTGGAGGTCGGGGGTTGGGGAATCTGTTGCTTCTACTTTCTCACCTCTAGATCCTCTTTTACAGAGCTCACCCAATTAGGTCAGGCCTACTAGGATAATCTCCCATTTTGTTAATTTAAAGTCAACTGGTTAGGAACCTCAATTACATCTTCAAAACCCCTTCCCCTTTGCCGTATGTCTTAGTTTGCCAAAGGCTGCCAATGCAAAATACCAGAAATGGGTTGGCTTTTATAATGGGTTATTTATTAGGGATAAAATCTTACAGTTCCAAGCTATGAAAATGTCCAAATCAAGGCACCATCAGAGATACTTTCTCACCAAAGTCAGCTACTGGTGATCCTGGCATCCTGTTACATGGTGAGGCAAGATGGCAGGTCTGCTGGTCTCTGCCGAGGTCCTTGCCTTCCCCTCCGTCTCACCAGCTCCTGGAGCCCAGCTGTGGGCAATCAGACATATAGCTTGTTTCCTTCTGGGCCTCCTCTCAGCTGCTACTCCTTCTTCCTGAGTGCAGCTGTGGGCAATCAGGCATATATGTCTCTTCGGTTTTGAGCAGCTCGGTGGGCTCAGCCCCGCAGGGGCCTCTTTCCATGCCTCTGTGCTCTGCTGATTCCAGACTCTGGGACCTCTCTCAGCCTCTCAAGGCTTCTCTGTATTCCTGCATTCATCTCTCTCACATGGCAGGATCAAAATGACAGCTTCCTTTCTCTGTGTTTGTCTCTCTCTATGTCTCCATTTATATAAGGCTCCAGTAAGAGGGTGGAAATCCAACTTGAATCATGCCTCACTGATGTAGTCCAATCAAAATTGATCTGATCAAGTGATCTAATCAAGGTCCCTTAACAGAATCTAATGCAATCAAAGGATCTCACATCCACAGGAATGGATTAAAAAACATAATCTTTTTCGGGGGGGGGGAGGGGATTCACCAAATTCAAACTCTCACACCATATAACACATCAGAGTTATCGAATGATATTCTATCACCTTTGCCATTTTCTATTGCTAGGTTTGAAGCAAATTACAGATCCTGTTCACACTTAAGGGGAGTAGATTATACAAAAGTGTGACTATCAGGGATGGGAATCATAGGGGTCACCTTGGAAGTTTCCCTGCCACACTGATGACTATTTATTATGATATAGAATATATAATGTGCTTTAATATTGAAGAGAGAGAAGCCTCCCTGCTCAAGTTTGTAGTAAAAATAACTGCGCTGATTTTCATCTATATTGGACCTTATGGAAGTCACTTTAGAGGCAACTCTCCTGCTCCATTTGACTTTTAATTTACTGAAAAGATATTTTATAAACAAACCCTAGAATATATTTGTGTCCAAGCAGCATTAACAATTACCAGGTATTCTTATAAGTCTTAGGCCAGTGATAAAGCAAAATAAGTGGGGTTTAATTGATTGGTTCACAAATGTAGGGGTTGGAGTCAGGATAAAAGAGAATCAGCTGAAACCAGTGCTTCCCGACCTTTTTCTATGCCATGGCACACATGGAAAATGACAATATTTAGGCCTAAAGGTAAATGGATGAAACCTGTCATTTTGAGGTGACCAACCTGGGTGCCTAGGCCACAATGAGAGCAGAGTAAATCATTGTCTTGGCCACACTTTAAATTCTTTTGGGCTACAGCTACAGTTTGTTTGTAAAGCACAAATTTAACAAAATCAGGTATATGTGAGAATGTAATTTGACAGATATGAATAAAAATTAAAGTTCATAAGCTGTTTTGTAAGATACACTTTGAAATATATGGAATGGTTCTGAGGGAACTCTTAAAAGGATTCAAAAGAACTCAACTGGGAATTGGGAGGCTTGGGTTTTGATCCTGCTTCCTTACTTATTAGCTGCGTGACTGTGGATCAGTTACCTCTCAGCTTCCCTGTGTATTAAATGAAAAGATTAGCTCAAGTAATCTCTAAGTCTCCTATAATTCTAACATTCTATTACTTTGATTCCAGCATTATTGGAATAAAGTACATGATAATCCTCAAAGTGAACATTTTGAAAGAGAATATTCAGGTATAAATTCTGAAAGAGAGTAAGGCTATTCTTAAAATGAGTAGCAGATATGAAGACATAGTCAATGAGGTCAGATATTGCAGACTTCACTTACATTTTAACTATCTTTGTGTTTCAATAGACAAAGGTAAATTAAGTTAAATATAATAGTTATTAATAGTGAGATGTTCACAATTTTCTTTCTGGGCCTGTTAGCCTCACACATAGAAAACCTGTTTTATAGGAAAAAACTGAACTCCAAGTTGCTAATTTGTGTTATTGTTCCCCAAAATGACCACAATGGAGTATGAATGTATCAGAGCAAATTAGTCACAATGATAATTATATCTCACTTTAATCTCCTGCACAAAAAGAAATACTGAAGGCAGAGTGGGTGTAGCTCAGTGGGTTGAGTGCCTGCTTTTGCATGTATGAGGTCCCGGGTCCAAACCTCAGTACCTCCTAAAAGAAAGAAAGAAAGAGAGAGAGAGAGAGAGAGAGAGAGAGAGAGAGAGAGAGAGAGAGAGAGAGAGACTGACTGAAACACTTTCTATAATATCAGTATCTTGGGAACATTTAGTCATACTCAAGTGGTTCAGATTATTATAATGTAAAACCTAGAAGTGAATTTGCGGTTTTTCTTATACACATATTCCAAGTGTAATTTGAAATAATTATCAATGGACAATCACCGTTTCTGTTGTAATAACATCAGCAATATTAAAGCATTTTCTATGTGTTAGGCACTGCTTTAAATACTTTATGTATTAAATCAAATTAACTTAATCCTCAAAACAATCCCATGAGATAATAAAGACACCGTAATATAAAAGAGACATAAAAGAGAGTAATTTATAATAAACTCATGTTTACTTTAATATGTAAATTCTTGGACACAACTACATAAACAGATGCTGGGAACCGGCTGTAGCTCAATTGGTAGGGCTCTGGTTTACCACATGGGAGGCCCCAGGTTTGGTTCCCGGGGCCTCCTCGAGCAGGCAGACCGCCTCGAGAAGGCAAGCTGCCGCGGACAGGGCAAGCCGCCGGGAGCAGGCAGGCCACTGCATAGTGAACTGACTCGACGGGTCGCCGCAGCGGGGGAAACAAGCAGACACAGAAGAACACAAAAATGAACACAGCAAGAACAAGCAGAAAGGGGGGGGATAAAAAAAAAAGAAACAGATGCTTGTACCTATATATAAAATCACTTTGAATGTCATAGCTTCAAATGCAGTCTGATACAGGTATGTTATGTAGGCAATTCAAAAACTGTAAGTGGCAATGCCGCTAGTAATGATATTTTATGAAATGGTGAAAATCTCTCAGTAAATTTCCAAACAAAACAAAAAATAATCCTCCCTTAATTTTCCTAGCCACTTCATTCATAGAAAATTCATGTATTTTAAAATTGTGTTCATATATACAGCAGAATTAAGTTCTAGGTTCAGATGATTGTAAACAATCTTATTACCTGTATCAGTGCCCAGTGGAACATTTGAAAGTCATTCAGAATTTGGGGTAAGTTTTTGTCCTGCCCATTGCAAATTATGTAGCACCCCTTGCACTGCTCATCATTGTGGCAACAATGAAACAACAAAAACAAGAAATACCCCCATATTTCCAAAATGCACTCTAGTTGATGGTACAGTTGCTCAGTGAGAACTGCTGTTCTAGGGTCCCTAGCCTTCAAAGAGCTTATAGTCCAATGAGAGACTGGCATGTAAACAAATAACTAAAATACAATGTCATAAGTGAGGATATGCTTAGTGCTAAAGGGACCCACAGATGAGAGAGATTAATTGTACCTTAATTCATCAGAGAAGCCTCAGCCAAAGGTCACCCTTGAGCTGGGCCTTCAAAGGCTGAATATACCAGGCAGTGAATAGGGAGAAGAGTCTAGGAGGGGGAACAGTGTATGTGGTGTTGTGGGGCATAGTTAAGGAATTGGGAGCAATGGGATAAATGTTGGAGAATGATGAGATACATAGCTGGAAAGTCCCACAATATCAAGCTATGGACTTCCTGTTGTAGGTAATGGGGAATATATTTTTTAATTAAACAAGAGGATTAAAAACATATATGATTTGCCTTTTAGAAAGGCAACCCTGGTGGTTGTGCAGCCTGAGGAAGGTTGGGGAGCAGATAATTGATGTCACCTCTTGAGACAGCAAATCAGAGTTTGGCACAGCTATTAACTGCTGCAGCAGGTCCATTCTGTGAATTAGATAGTGGTAAAGAATATCATAAAACCAATTATAAAGCACTTTGTCTCTCCCCTCTGTATATAGTAATGTATGGTGAATCTTGGCTCTTTGTGACACCTGAATCCTAGGCTGTGGCTATTATCCTTGTCTGCTAATAGTGGCAGCATCATGGTTTCACTGTGTTATACTCAAACCTTTGTCTGTGATGTCACCTCCCACCACAGGAGTGCCACCTCTAAAATGTGATACGCAAAAGTTCAAGTTCTGGGCCTGCTTTGCAGAGGCTAAAGAATCTCCTTATCTCCAGCAAAGACACTTCTGAATCCCTTTCTCAGTCTGGCTCAGTGGAGCTTGAATTCTGAGGACTGTTTCACTTCCTTCTTTACCTCCACCCCCCCAGCAGCTGAGAATATTGTAGTTGGGCCTTAGAAGAAAAGATTGCTCACAGATCTTGCACTTCTAGGTTTGAGTTGTCCAGGTGCAGAGCACCCACCTTACCCCACCTCCCGTGGATAAGTATTTCTGATCCCAGTAGGAAAGTCTGGATCGGGGTATGTACTCTGAGTAGAGGTCGTTTCACTCCAGAGCCTTCATCCCATCAATACGACAGATACTTCTGGTAATGACTATTTAATTTCATTAACTTTACTATCCCTTTAGTTGTTTTGCTCTTCCATTCTACCAAAATATTTTACAGCATCCATTTTATCTGGTGTGTATTTGCATGTAATTATGAACTTCTATTACATAATTAATTTCATAGAACAACAAAAAAGGCCACAGGCTTGAAATTCCAATGACTCACATAATCCCATGTTTGCATCCAATTCTTCTTAATGACAATGTAGATATTATGTTGCTGTAATCAGAGTGCCCTGGAGCTTTTAGATGCAGCTGTCATGCTGCAGCAACTTGTCTTTCACTAGGGAGTCAGAAAAGCTAATAAAGTGATGTTTATAAAGGGGTTTTCCCTTCTCCGATGAAGGTTCTCACAAAATTGCAGGGAAATGTTAACAATTGTTGTGGTTATTGATGTTATTCCTTTCTACAGAAAGGTGGAAGCTTCATCGCAAAGAAGATTTAGAATGAAACCAGACCTGGAGGGTATAAAAGCTGGGGGAAATGATGTACTTGCAAAGGGAGGCCAGGAAGAATTCTTATTTTCCTGTACCGTCCCCACCAGTTTAATATAAGCAAACTTTATTAACTGTGGTTGGCTTAAAAAATGAAATGGGACAACAGAATTAAGGAGATTAAAAATTAAGCACGCAGGACCCTTCCACTCACAGTCAAGCCGTTGTATTTATGCCTTTTTTGGAACCTAATATAAATAGCACTGCATGTAATGAGGCATATTTCCCAAAAGAGCAAATATTCGAGTATTGTCGTGGAGAGATCTGATGTAAAGGTTAAGGCAAGAATGTTCCCTAAATGGTCAAGGCAGAAACTGAAAACCTAGTAAGACTAGTAGCTCAGGCGGCTCCATCCAACTTCATATAAGGGGTTGTTTTTTTGTTTTTTTGCTCTTTTTAGGGCAGCTTTTCAGTATCCCCTTTGTTAGCTGATGAATATTGAAGCTGGAGACTCATTTAAAATCCTTATTCAACATTCTGTCTTCCAGTCATAGCCTTTATCAGTAGCATGTTTCATAAGCAGGCTTTATCAATTAAAGCAATATCTCTGGCTCCTTAAAGCAGCAAAGAAGGTGGAAAAATAGGGAACTTCTTTATAGCCCATCAAAAACATTCAAGGAGCATTTATAATGTACCGGGTACTGTTAGATGAAGGAGGAGGAACACAAAGATGTACAAGGTTTAGTCTTTGCCTTCTAGAAATGTCAATCTCATTGGAAAGTCGTTTATGGAAAAAATGCAAGGCAGTAGAGAAAGGAGAAATCATAGGCTGGGGTTGGGCAGCGAAGGTTTTGATCTCTAAAGAATGAGTAGGATTTTAATAAATAGAGTTGAAAAGGAAGGGCATTGATTTAGTCATCCACTTATTATTTACTTAGATGTGGGAAGATACTGTTCTAAGTACTTCAGAACATACCAAGATGAGTAAGGCATGGTACCTCTTCTTAAGGAGATGACTATCTAATGGGGAGAAGGCAGTAAGGAGAAATGATACACAAATTACTATAGATACAGAAAGTGCTTTGGAAGTTCAAAGAAGAGAAGGATGTCTCTTGAGAGTGTTTTGAAGGTGATACTTGACAGCCTGTAGGATTTTGACAAGGAGAGGTGACAGTGGTAGGAAAGAACATTCCAAGAAGATGAGATACAGACGTGGGGAAGTTCAGGGTTAAGGAAGCAGTAGTTGAAATAGAATATATATAGGAGGAGAGCGAGTGTATTCTAGAAAAATATGTTGGAGCTTGAGTCAGAGGGCCTTCAATGGTAAGTGAAGAAGTTTACAGTTAATGGGTAAGTCATTAGGTCTCCAGGCTTTTGTGCAGCAAAGTGATATTTGAGCTTTGTTTTAGAAAGACTAATCTGGAAGCAGAATAGAGTAGAGGGGGAAGAGAAGTTGAGGGGTCTAATTATTATGGAACTCTATTGCTTAAGATATGAGGTCATTAAAGGGTATCTAAGGATGGGAGTTTTGTACTAAGGCGAAGGGTTAAATAAAATTTTAAAAGATATGATAAACAGATCTTTCAGTCATTCGTGTGTTCCGGCCAATGACTATTTGTTGAGTGACTGCAATGGCCAGACTCTGGTGCTATTAGGTGCTGGAGAAACAGTAAGAGTAAGAAAGGCAGGGCCTTCTCTTCAGTGAACGTACATTCTAATGAGGGAGATGGATAGATAATCAAGTAATCACACAAACCAACAATCGCAAACCATGAAAGTGTTTTGAAGAAAACAAATAGTAGGAGGTCAGCAAAACTTTTCTGTAAGGGGCCAAATAAATAATTTAGACTTTGCAGAGCATATGGTTTCTGCAAATGTAACACAAAAGCAGCCATACACAATAAGGAATGGGCTTGAGTGTGCTCCAGTAAAACTGTATACACAAAAACAGTGGGGGCTGGATTTGGCCCACTGCCATAGTTGACTGGCCCCTAATATAGAGAGTTAGGAGGAAGGTGGGCACTGTAAATAAGAGGAAGATGACCCTCAAGAGTTTGCTTTTTCCTATGGTTATTTTGAGATGACACATGTATAAGCAGATATCAAATAGGTAGGTGGCCATTTGAAAGTTGAAATCAGAGGAGAATTTTGGGGTAAAAATATAAAGTTGGAAGCCCCTGGTATACAGATAGGAATGGATGAAATGACTTTGGAAGAGAATAAAAAGAGAAAGGTGAAAAGAATCTAGAACTGAACCCCAATAAACACTAACAAAAGGTTTGTTAGTGGATATGACTCAGTTCACAAATTCAGTTATGCAGGAAATACCACATTTCTTTACTTTCTTTAAATCAGTTTCATGTTCCCCTGAGTCCCAATCCTAACTAGATTGGTGGGAAATTCAATTTCATCTATTTGGTACTTCCCCCTGCCACTCTCTGAGTTATGTAAAAGTTGATGGTCCCTAGGTTTTATCAGGTGCCAGAGCATCAAGGAGACTACTCTGATAATTGGTCTACCACTGAAACACCCCTGCCACAGCAAGCATGATCCTGTCAATTAGAGCAGCTTGAAATCTTTTATGGAACAAGAACCCCCCAACCTCAACCTAGAGTCCACCCCATTGCCTTCCCCAGGGCACTGAGGTAGAATGGAAATGGGTCCTTGCTACTCTTTGACTTCCAATCTCTTCCCGATCTGGGTGAAATTTCATCCTCTCCTTTTTTTTGTTGATTTCAAAGACATTCGTCTTTCTCCTCTTCCCCTCTGGGATGCCTAGCTTAATCTCAGTGAGTTTAGGCTTCTCTAAGTCAGGAAATGCATTTGACTTCAAACGCTCTTTGCTCTGCAAAAATTACTAAATTAAGGAAATGTTAAGGACTAACCATCAGATTAGAAAAGAGGGAGGCAGGAGTATAGAAGTAACAAAACAAACAAAATTTGCCCTCCTACCATTTGGCTAGGGAAAAAGTGTGAGATAAAACTGAAGGGGAAGTAAATTAGAATCTTTTGGTAAAGATACTGGAATGCCAGGTTAAGAGCTTTGGACTTCATTCTAGTGGCAGTGGGCAGACAGTGGTGGACCTTTAACTATGATTGTTCAGGAAATAAGATGCAGGCCAGATTAGATGGGTTAGCCTCTAAGGCTGAGTGAGATAGTTCAAGTGTCAGGTTTTAAGAACCTTAAATGGAAAGTATGGTGAAAACGTGAAGCAAGAGACACACGCTAGAGATGTTCTGGAAAAAGGTTTGAAAACAACTTAGCATTTGGCTTGATAGGAATTAAAGTTAACTCTGAAGTTTACAGGTTCACCCACAGTGACATGAAATGACCTTAATTTGCCTCCTAATCTCCCTCTAGCTTTTGAAAATGTTCTCCATCCCCACTACTCATGAAACTCTTTCCCCCTTCACCTGTGCTTTGCCTGTGGGACACCTCCACTGAGTTTTCTCAGTCACTTAAATTCAGCATGTCCCAAATCAAATTTTTATCATCTTTTTGCAAACGAAGTCTTCAACTCCCACACTTCTGAGTTTAAACCAGTTTTCTACTAGTCTCCCAGACCAAATCCCTTAGCTCCATCTTTAACCCTTTCTTTTCTTTCATCCTCTCTGTGTATGTCACCAAGTCCTGCTGCTCATTCCTTCAAAGTGATTCTCATATCTACCCCTCCCCCCTTTTGTTCATTTCTATACCAGATCTTTATTATGTCACAAATAAATAACTACGATGGCCTTTTAGCAGGTCTTCCTGTAACCATCCCCAGTCCTCCCTCTGAACTCTGAGCCATCCTGTCCCCTGGCTAGTCTTCCTAAAATAATGTTTTCTTCATGCCATGCTCTGCTCAAGAAACTTCAAGTCCATAACATTAAGTCCAAACATTTTTTTTTAAGGAGGTACTGGAGATTGAACCCAGGACCTCATACATGGGAAGCAGGTGCTCAACCATTCAGCTATACCCACTCCCCAAAGTCCAAATTCTTTTGCTTGTTTGCCAAGGCCCTCCATTGCACAGTGCCTGGCTTACAGTTGGCCCCGATACTTCGAGTGATTAGAAGATAGATAGATAGATGGATGAATACCTGTCCATCCAAATGTCCCACAGAATCCCCAACGTCTGCCTTTACCCACAGCCTAACCCTGTGTTTACCTCCTTCCAAGACTTTGATGATAACTATTTTCTTTTCCTGGAATCCCTTCCTTTTTCTCCTCCATCCTAAAACCCACCTTAAGTGCTGCTCTTGTCCTGCCCCCCCCCCATATTAGTCCATAATACTAATTTCAATTTTTTCTGTACTCACAGTGAGTGAGGTTAAGTTAGTACCATTTTGTTTATCAATTGTTATTTTCTAATTGTAGTTTGCACTTTTTCTCTTCAACTAAACTGCAAGTTCACTGATGACAGAGAAAAGATAAACTGAGTTTGCAAGAATTCTTGCTTATGGATTGATTTAACATATACTTTAAAATTCACTTAAAAAGCTTTGAGTACTTGATAACTTGACTCTAATGTTTACTATTTTAAGATGAATTTTGCAGATAACCATGGTATTGCAATCTGTAGTTGAACTGGAGATCTCCCGATTTTAAAACAAGTGTTTTGAATGCTGAGTTAATATAAAACATGATTATTTCTGATTTCCTAAATATTTCCAACCTGCACAGGGAAATTGCGTACATGCTTGTGTTGTTATCATACAGCTTAATTGGCTTTACTTTGATATTCTGGCTTTTCCTCATCTGCCTTAGCTTCTCTGTCAGAATCATTTTTATTGTGTGTGCATAATTTTTACTAAACATCTCTTTCCAATGTCATAACTAGGGCAGTGAAACCTAATACAACTGGTTTGGGACATGGGATTTTCCATCTGTCTAATTCTCTTAGAAACACCCTCCCCACCCAGAATTAGGATTTAGTAACACTACAACTCTGTTGCTACACAGGGAGTACAAAAGTGGCTATCACTGTAAGAGATACCTCTCAGGTCTCAAAATCTAGAGGTCAAAATGGAGATAGTACAAAAGACCCCTACCACAGTAAGTCTTAGGAATCTTGTTCCAAATGGGGATATAATTCTCTAATTTCCACATGGATTTTGTAAGTAGCTCTTCATTGATGGGTTTTTCTTATCTGAAGAACTTATTTTTTTGACTGAGATTTTTCTGAATATAGTTTACAATAGTTTAGTGGTTCTCAAAGTGCACTTCCCAGACAGCAGCATCAGCAGGACCTGGGAATTTGTTAGGAATGCGAGTTCTTGGGCACCACCCCAGACTTAATGAAAACGCTGGGAGTAGGGCTCAGCAATCTGTATCTTAATAAGCCATCTAGGTGATTCTACTGCATGCTAAAGTGTGAAACCACTGTTTAGATTCAAATGTAGGTTAGGATATTAATGGCCAGATACAAGTGACTTGACATAGGACACAGAGTTAATAGTGCTTGTGAATGCATTTATCAACCCATTTTGTGGGCAAACTTCTGATATATAAAAGTAATTATTTAATTCATACTAGTTCATCATAACATGAAACCTGTTCTGTCAAATTTTCCTTTATTATGCACCTTTGATAGTCATAGAAGTAATCACCCTATTCTAGATAATCACGAAAGCCTCTACCTGCCTTGCTTCAGTCATAACTGTGTGATGTGTGTTGTACATGCATATAAAATAACACTTTCCAAAGCTGGTATAAATAGGAACTGTAAGAATTTCTTCTGGGCTATAGTTTCTCTTCCCAATTTTTAAAGTCATTTTTACATTAACGTGGGAGATTACTTTCTGCCAAAGAAGCCCCTCAGATGAAAAGTTTACACATTTTTTTCCATTTGGCTTAATTCAATTTTTTTGTAGACCTTTATTTCAACTACAAAAAATTAAATAACAGACAAAAGGCAGCTTAACAAATTATGGAAGTATTACTCTAAAAAATTCTGTCCAAGCACATTTATCTCATTTAATCCTAAAAACAAACTCAGATGTATATAGCCATGTATAGATATAGAAAGTAAGATACATAGAATATTTCCATCATTATAAAGCCAGATATAGAACGTATTCATCACTCAGAAAATTCCTTTGTGCCTCTTTGCAACCAATTCTCACTCTTTCTCCCACCCTGCAATCACTTTCTTTTTTTGTTAAAGATTTTAAAAAATTTATTTAGTTCTCTCCCCCCACCCATTGTTTTGGGCTTGCTGTCTTGCTTGTTTTTCTTTTTAGGAGGCTCTGGGAACTGAACCTAGGACCTCCCATGTGGGAGGGAAATGCCCAATTGCTTGAGCCACTTCCACTCCCTGCTTGTTTTGTCTCTCATTGTGTCTCATTTGTTTCCTCCTTGTGTCTCCCCATTGCGTCATCTAGTGTGTCAGCTTGCCACACCAGCCTGTCGCATCAGCTCACTGTCTTGCTCGTCTTCTTTAGGAGGCACTGAGAACTGAACCTGGGATCTCCTAAGTAGTAGGTGGGCACCCAGCTGCTTGTGCCACATCTGCTTCCCAGTAATCACTTTCCACTATATCAATATGTGAGGAAAGAAGAAAATAAGTGTCCATAGTTTCACTCTTCATAGCCACTGTTTAATGCCTTGTTATATATCCCCTTTGAACTTTTTGGTTATACAAGTTCTTCACTCACACACACACATATATATATTTGTCATATATATTATAAAAATCCTCATTTCAGGTTCAAGTCTCACCACTTCGTTTTAGCTCTGGATCCTTTGTTTTAATTCTAGAATATTTTCTAAATTTATTTAATTTAAAAAGGGAATGAGGTTTAGGAATACTTAGGCTTTTGGGGCCTTATTTCACAAGGTCTAGCTGGTGAAACTTGACCAGTCGAAGGACTTACAACTGTATAGTGTTGAATAAGATGGTACTGTCTCAAGTTGGTGAAATTCCCAACCCTATTATTGCAGAGATCACAGCTCCTCAACACACTCTCCACGCTTGCTCAAAGCTTAGTCTTTTGTCCTAGTGTTTGTCCGCTTTGCCCGCCTCAAAATCAGGACTGTAGTCTACCTGAGCCTGAAATAGAATTTGGTGATAGTAATCTACTCTCAGGTGTCCGCATTCTTGACAAAGAACATTTTACCTTCTATTGTCTATGTAATCTTGGTTAACTTGCTGTATTCACGTAGTATTTGGTGGACTCTGCCGCAGGTGATTTGTGCCCTTCGCATTTCTTTTCCAAGAAAAGGGCACACCTTCGAGGGTGGGGTGGGGGGGACAAACCCAACCCTCTCCCTCAGCATCAAGGGGGGAAGCACTTGTTCTCAATTTTCTGGGTACTTCCAATAGTTGAGGGCAAAGTTGAAATGAGTCTCCTAAAATCTGCCCTACCTGCCCCACTTGGGTATCACTCCACTCCCCCACCCCGCCCCCAGCAACCCCAGGGCCTTTAATCCAGGCACCAGGCGGTAGCGAGGTAAGGTGGAGCAGCAGGCGGGCGGGAGGCGGCGCGCAGCGGTACCCAGTGGTGCTGCAGGCATGCTCCATCCAGAGTACGTGGCAGGCCCCGTGAGGAAGGGGAGGGGATTCGGCTTTCCCTTCCCACAAAGGGACTCGGTACATCCTGCGGGGGCGGGAGCGAGGATCCATGAACGCGTCGGTGCTCTTTTTTGGTGAGATCTGCTAAGCTGGCCTGACAGTGGTCGGTGTCTCCACTCTGCATCCACCGTGAACCGGTCTGCGTTTCGCCCCAAGAAGCAGTGACTGGGTTTGGGGCCAAGGGACGCAGCCGCCGCCCCGCATGCGCAAAGCTGGCGCCAGCCTCGCGGACTACAGCTCCCAGCGGCACCTGATGTTGGCCGCAGGCGCGGAGCCGCCGGCGCCATCTTGAAATCTGATCCTCCATCTCTGAGCCTTTGCGTCAGCTTCGGGCGGCCGCTAGTGGACTGGGAGCGCAGCTTGCTAAAAGGGGAGGACATTGAAGACGCGGCGGCTGGCGGGAGAGGCAGCTGTTGGAGATATGTCAGGTTGCGAGCGCGGCCTGCGCCGCTGCCCCTCAGCATCCCCCTGAGGTTTCTGCAC
>PVKH010015121.1:0-16218 GCA_004027955.1 Chaetophractus vellerosus | reverse complement strand
GGTTCTGAAATGTAGACAAGTCTGTAACTCGGCTAGAGTAGATCTGTGAGGAAGCTGAAGGATAGCTAGATAGCCTGAAGGTTTCTGGCTACGGAGCTCAAACAAGGCAGAAAAAAACCTCTTCTTTCTTTAGGAAATTATTTGGAGCAAAGTTTTTCCAATCATTGATAACTATGAAAATTGCATTTGACGTTTTAGGAGCAGAACTCAATAGCTAAAACATGTAAATGTGAAAGACTTGCAGTGAGAAATATAAATGGGTATACAATTCAAACACCAAGTGTTCCTTTTCTGGGGAAAGATACCTCCAAAGTTTTAAACAACTGTAGGTTTAAAAAAAAAGTTCTGTAGTACACCACAGATTTTGAATAGGAATACTTCTTTGAATCTAGTACCAAATATGATAGAAAATAAAAATAAAACCTCCAAACTCTATTATGTTAAATAACTAATGATATAAGATAATATATTTCTCTATTACATATAGAATAAAATTTAACAACTGAAATTTAAGGAGCCATTATTGTTCACTTAATAACAAATGTGATAATAGAACATTAATTATTATTTTTTAAAATTAAGTAGTTCATGGTAAATTAACTTACTATAGCACCACACCAATAGAGCCACACATTATGATTTCATATTATACCTGTTTATAAGATATCCATATTTTTTAAAAAAGAAAGAAAAAGAAATAAAGGATTATATTCTATACATTGATACAATTGTAGTGGTTAGTTCAAGTCTCAGATTCACCACTTGATAACTATAGGACTATGGACAAATTATTAAATGTTGTTAAGCCTGAGTCTTCATCTGCTGTAAAATGGAAACAGCACATAACTATAATCCAAGATGGACTGTAATGAGTATTGTTTTAGAGATCAAAGTCAAAGACAACAACATTGAAAGAGTGACTTAGTAGTTAGTCCCCTGTACATTACCAAGTATAGGGTTGAGGGCTCTTAGTCCCTGGTGGCTTATAAGCCATAGAGAGCTCCTGATGCCAGACCCTATAAACTTCTTATCATTCTTTCTGAGTTTTCTGCCTCAGAGATCTATCATGCTTACCAAATTTCCTGCCATAATCTAATTACAAATCAAAATTATGAATCTCTCTAATACCTGGCCTGCATTTCCTATGAACATCCCCAGGTTCTACTAATAGGAAGTCTCTGGTGCAACCCTGCTGCTTACCTCTTCTCTGGACCCTCAGCTGGAGAGCATCTGCCAACAAATACAGCAAGGTAACGACTTACATCTTCCACGTATTCTTTTTATAGGAACTTTAAGTACATTTTCCATGTATTTTCCAAATAATTCCTCACTGAAGAAACCAGGTTAAGTTTGCTCTCCCTTTGCCTGTTAATTTACAAAAGAATTTCTAGAACTAGAGTATTTTAGGAAACTCACAAACACTGTGTCTAACTGGCTCTCTGTTTCTAACATACAGACAGTTCATCCACCACTCCCAAAGGCTGGGAGTCTGGTCCACATATTCTTTTGAGGCAGTATTCCAAGCTTCATCACTGCCATTGTGGGGCAAAGTAGCTTCCCAGGTACCATGCCTTCACTAGTTAAGGGAAGACAGTAAGGGCACACTCCAATCAGGGTCGGGGTGACAATTAAGTTAAGGGTGTAAATAGGGTCTCCACCAGAATTCAAATATTCTCAGGCAGAACTCCAGAAATCTGCTGAGACTTCCTTACCTATATGAGTTGTTATACTTTGGGTTGCAAGTGTGAGAAACCCAACTAAATGTAGCTTAGAAAAAAATGGGAGTTTTATTTTGTTATGTAATAAGAAGTTTCAAAGTAGAGCAGTTTCAAGGTTTGTAAATTCAGCATCTCAGTGATGTCACTGAGGACTTCAGTTCCTTCCCCTCAACATCCAAAGATGACTGCCCCAGTTCTGAATATCACATGCAGTTAGTAATATGCAGAGGAGAAAAAGAGGGTAACAGCGCCCTATGTCACTATTTAAGAACAATGAATATCTTCCCGTGTGCCCCTAGCCCCCAGCACATTAGCCCTCTCATCACACTAGCCAATTTCATCAAGTGTCCTGGCTCAAAGCAATTACTTGGCAAAGAAAATAAGACTTCCCTGATCATACTAGGAAATGGCCACTAAGAGGAAGTTGAACATATTCAGTGATTTGGGGTGAATGTCTGCGGGGCAGGTAATCAAGTGTCTGTCTCATTGCCCAGTAACATTCTAGATTAGATTGGTTCAAACTTCCTTAAATTGTAGAAGCCCGAAGCCCTACCCAAGAATCTATGAACTTCCAGGTTTTCTGTCCTGACGGTGGTCCCCTTATGCTGCCATTGAATTGGTTCAGTTTATTGTTCGTCACATCACCACACTGCTCAACTAGGCATTCCTTGTTCAACCTGACTGAGACCTAGAACTTAGCTCCCTCCTATGACTTCCACATATAAAATATAAAACCCCCTTATACAAGGACCCTGTGTAGACAGCAATTTTAATGAAAGTGGGAAAGCAATGCAAGGAAGTTGTAAAGGATATTGCTTAAAGGCTAACAACTGCTATATATCAGTAGATGACCTAAGTTAAGTCCTTCAGGCATGCCATTACCAGGGTTTTCTCTGGCAACCCCACCCTACACAGCATTTCCTGTTTTGTGCCCTGACTTCAGGGGGCCCTCCATCTCCCAACCCCCTTACTCTCACATTGAGAGAGAGTGAAAGATGAAGCAGAAGAGCCTGAAGATAGGGGAGAAGCCGTGGATGATCTCTGCAAGACTCTTGACTCAATGAATGCAGAGACCACATTTATGTCATACACCACAGTGACCTTAGCACTTAGCCCAGAGCTTGGGGAATTGTAGGCATCAATAAACATATTGAATGAATTAGTGCCTAAAAGAGTAATTTCAAAGATTTGAGTCCAAAATTAAAAACAGAGCACATTACCAGGAACTTCAATGGGAGGTGTAAAGGTAATGTTAGCTTGCAGCAGGGAAAATGGGAAAGATAAAAGGTTTGGATAGTGATGCAGTGAGTTTGCTGATGGATGTACAGAACACAGTTCCTAGTGACCTTCAAGAATGCACTGTTACTAGGGTGGTAAGAGAATACAGATTAAATGGGATTCAGTCTATTAAAAATATAGTTTGGATTACTTATTTTAATATTTTGCCCAGGGCACACTCATGATCATTTCTTACTTTTCTATCCAACACCTTGAGAGACTGTCACCGTTTAGCCTTGCCAACTTGGCATTTTACTACTTTGTTGAGTTTGTCATTTCCCAATCTGAAAATTTCAGTGTTCAAAGTCATTTCTTGATTACCCATGTAAAACTTTGACAGTCTCTGCATGATTTATTTTAGTAATCCACTAACTTCATCCACTGAAAGACTCATTTATTTGCTGAGTATAAGCCGGCCCCATCATTTCTTAAGTATTTGGTTCCATGCCAATATAATTCAGCTTTAAAAATAATCTTCTATATAAAATGTAGTTTAAAACTTCCAGAAATATAAATGAAAGGAAGATCCAGTCTTAATTTTAACTTCATCAGACAGGTACTCCATGAGACAATAGTGCCTTTTCCCAGAGAAAAATTCCAAACTTTCCTATTTATATTCCTACCTGTAACGAAGTATTCCTAGTATCCAAAAGAATGAGGACAAGGCCATTTTACTGGCTTCTGGTGGAAATGATTCTTGGAAACAGAGAGGTAGTCCAAACTAAGAGATCTGAAATATAAAGTGTGCCCAGTGGGACATATGATGGTAATCAGGCTAAGTTACTAAAAGATTGAAATCTTGAACATAGTCTGCCCTCTCAGGGACTGAAAGCCAGGACATTTGCCCCAGGATGGAACCTGAACTGAGATCTGCTCTCCAAATGCCAATCTTAGGTTCCAGTGTAGGTTGGTGCTTTCAAAGTGAAGCTCTCCTTATTTTAGCATTTGAACAAGAAGTGTGGATTCTGCACTCCCCCAAGAAAAATTCTGCCAGTCAAAACACCCCACCCATCTGCAGGGGCCTCAAAGTCAGCCCTTCTCACAAAAAAAGTGCCTGATAGCTAAAATGTCCCACTGATCACAGAAGAAACCTATCCTGGCTACCTGTCTTTAACCCAAGCTAGTTTTTCAATCTTTACTATCTTACACATTTAATTATGAAAAAATTAAAAAATACAGAAGAGTAGAATATATATAGTGTAAATTTCCCATATGCCCATCACCCAGCTTCAACAAGTATTAATTCATGGTCAGTCTGGTTCCCTATATAAGTCAACATACTTCCCAACCCAAAAATTACTTAGAAATTCCCAGACATTATAACATTCCATCAGTAAACATTTCAGTATATGTCTCTAAAAGTAAAGGACTCCTCTTTCAAATCAAGCTGCAATACCTAAATTGCAGCCACCCCCAAATCAACAATTCCTTAATAACATTCAACATACACATTTCTTTGTCCTATAAATGACCTTTTTACAAATACAATTTGTTTGAAACAGGTTCCAAAACAATGAGCGTACATTATGTTTGGTTGATAAGTCTCTCAGTTTCTGTTTCTTATACATTCTGTAGATTCCCTTTTCATCTCTTTTTTCTTCCTTGCATTTTAAATTTCTTGAAGAAATCACATAGCTTGTCCTGTAGTGTTTCACAAAATCTGGATTTTGCTGACTCTCCCATGGTATCAGTTAACACGTCTGTATATCATCCATATTTCTTGTTCATGGATAGGTTTGTTGTAAGCTTGATTTTTTGGTAAGACTGCTTCAGAGATGGTGTTTGTACTTCCATCAAAACGTGCATAATATCTGGTTGGTCCTCTTTTTTGCAAACAGCAGAAACTGATAATCACTGTAGATCCAATAATTCCTTAGGATTACACAAAGATGATATCCTCCTTCTATCTTTCCTTCTTCATTTTTTTAATCTGGAATTCTTTGTAAAGATAAGCTTCACCTCATCAAATATTTGGTTATCCAGAGACACTATTTATTTAAGAAAGGTAGGATAAATGCTAGATTCTTTCCCTTTATCCACCAGTTTGAAAGAAAAAAAAAAGAGTTTGGATCTTACAAAGGTGACACATGAGTTTTGGGATTTTTCCCAAAACTGTTCGTTTTATTATGAAACTATGTATTTAAATAAATATGATATGTTTAAGTTCATCACATTTATTCTTTCTGATGCTCACACTATCCCAGCTTTGTCCAGAGGGAGCTTCTACAAGCTGGCTCCTGAATCCTTGTGGCATGATGCTAGCAGTCTTTGATAGTTCTCTTGACTTCTGATATGACAAGATATTACAAATTTAATGTTGTATATTTTTTACAAGGAATTTTCCTGACCAGGAGTCAACCATTTCTCCAAGGAGTTCTTTCATTTTAGTAAAAGATGGTATTTAGGGACAACAACCTGGGTGCTAGGGGTATTGAGCGTTACTGACTTGGCCATTGTTTCTGGATTTTTTCAGTGGACAGAGCTAATGGTACATATATACATACATACACACACACATATACATGCATACACATAAATTCCTCGTGAGTTCATAATACGTCCAACTGAAAATTATGAATAAAGAACTTTTACTTAACCTTATTAAACTTATATTTTTAATACTTATTATCTTTTCCAAAAACCCCAGCCCTCAATAACAACATAATCACTAGTTTCCTTTATTGTATATTATACAAACAATAGAATCAGAATAATGATATCAAGATTCCCTTCAATATAAAGTAAATCTGTAAAATAGCATCCTGCTCACCCTAATAGGTAATTTTTTAAAAAATTCGTGGTTTATCCTACTATTTTTTAAAGTAAAGGAAAATATGTATATATATATATATTTAAACCTCCCCTTTATTCAGTAAATAATATTATTCTAGGCACACTTTTCTCCACCTTGCTTTTTGTCACTAGTGGTATACCTCATAAGTCACTCCATAAAAATATATAGACATACCTAACATCAATCATATTGTATCATAGTACTCCATTGTGAAGACGTTCCAAACTTTATTCAACCAGTCTTTTACTGATGGATATTTGTCTCCAGTCTTTTACTACTACAAATAGTGCTGCAATGAATAATCTTAATTATACATCTTTTTGTGTTTTGCCATTTTCTTCAAGCGGTTAGTCCATTTTAAAATATAAACAGAGAAATAAGTGTCACAAAAATTTTTTTAATCAAAATCAAAATACAAGAAAAACTGAGGTAGAGATGGAACTAAAAATTGACTCCACAGGAAATGAAAATAATCATAACAAATTAGTATTCTCAGGGAGAATCAGGAATATACTGCAGTCATAAATTGTAGAACAGTTTCCAGAAAATGAAAGAACAAGATTGAAATTATATTTTTAAGCCAAATTCAATAGAAGGGCTGGAAGATTAAGTTGGAAAAAACTCATAAACTATAGAATAGATAAAAAGGTTAAAAATATGAGAGAAAGTTAATGGATGCCAAATATCAATCCAGATTCCACAACCATTCAATACGATTTTCAGAGAAATAGAATAAAGGAAGAAAAAGGAAGAAATATTTTTAAAAATAGACAAAAATTTCCCAGAGCTGATGACACCAGACTGAAAGGACCTACCAAGTGTCAAACAGAACCCACAACCTGACCCAGCTTGTGTGATTTCAAACACCAAAAATAAAGAGGATATTTTTTAATTATTTAAGGGGAGGAGTGGGAAACAGTTACAAAGGGAAAGGAATCAGCAGGCATCAGCCTTCTCAAAACAACATCAGATAAAAAAAGAAAATGTGTAATTAACTTCTAAGTCCCAAGGGAAAATTGATTTGAGCCTCTATCTCTCTTCCCCCCTAAAACTTCATTTTAAATTAAATATTAAATATTACTTAGGAGGGAAAATAAAGGTATTTACAGTAATGCGACGTCATAGGCATATGAGAAAATTACACAAAGGATTCTAAGAAAAGGAGTAGAGGGGATACATGAAACAATTAAAGTGGTGACATCATCAACATGGCGACCAAAGACATCCCGTGGCAAAGTCTTGTCTCAGAATCATTAATAAAAGGACACATTCCACTTGCTTGGAACTCTGGAGGACAATAGAGACTGGAGAAGGGCTACACAAATGCTGAAATGAAGAAAAAGAAGACAAATCTCCAAGATCATGGAGTAGATTTCCATCCGGGACTTGCCAGTCTAGACCTTAATCCCCCCCTGGCTTCCACGCAGCGTGGGAGTCACACAGAGGTAACACGGCCTAGGTTCCTCCTGCCATGGATGCAAACTACTGAGCCACTCACAGCAGTAAATTAGAACCCCATTCATATACGGCACATTAAAAGAATTATACACCATGGTCAAGTGGGTTTTATCCCAGTTATGCAAGAGTGGTTCAACAAAAGAAAATCAATTAATGTAAAACACCACATTAACACTTTCTCCCTGAGCTCAACTGTGGGCATTCAGGCATATAGCTCATCTCTCCCAGGTCCTGGGAGATTCAGCTTTGGGCTGTTTGTCTGATTCCAGCCCCAGCCACTCTTTCAGCCTCTGGGGGTTTCTCGTCTGTAGGCGATCCTGGAGTCCTCTCTCCCATGGCAGGGTAAAATGGCAGCTCTCTTTCTCTGTGTCTCTCTGCTTTAAGTCCTTAGTATATAGAAGACTCCAGCAAAAGGATGAGGACACACCCTGGGTTCCACAATCTAATCAAAAGCCCCAAACTAAAGCAATCTAATCAAAAGTGATCTAATCAAAAGGATTAGATCTAATCAAACTACTCAAAGGGAGAAAATATTTGGAAACCACATATCTGATAAGAGTTTAATAGCCAGGATATATAAAGAAATCCTAAACTCAACAATAAAAGAAAAAGACCAATTTTTTAAATGGGCAAAAGTCTTGAATAGATATTTCTCCAAAGAAGATATATAAATGGCTATAAAGTACATAAAAAGATGCTCAACATTATTAACCATAAGGGAAATGTAAATCAAAACCACAATGAGATATCATTTCACATCCATTAAAATGACTACTATCAAAAAAAAAAAACAGAAAATTACAAGCATTGGAGAAGATGTAGAAAAACAGTAACACTCATTCATTGATGGTGGGAATGTAAAATGGTGAAGCCATTGTGGAAGACAGTTTGGCAGTTCCTCAGAAAGCTAAATAAAGAATTACCATATGAACAAGCAATCCCTCTACTAGGCATAAACCCAAAATAATTGAAAGCAAGGACTCAAACAGATATTTTCACACTGATGTTCATAGTGGCATTATTTGCAATTGTCAAAAGATGGAAGCAACCCTAGTGTCTGTCAACTGATGAAAGGATAGATAAAATGTGGTATATACATACAATGGAATATTATTCAGTATTGAAAACAAATGTTCTAGTTCAGCAAGAACATGGATGAATCTTGAAGACATTATGGTGGGTATAAATAGGTGGAAACAAAAGGACAGATATTGTATATGATCTCCCTGATATGAAATAATTAGAATAACTAAACTCATAGAGTTAGAATCTAGAACATAGGTTACCAGGGGCTGGGGTGGAGGTAGGGAATGGGGAATTATTGCTTAATTTGTACAGAATTTCTATTTAGGCTGATTGTAATGTTTTGGAATTGGATGGCAGCAACAGTAGCACAACATTGTGAGTGTAAATAACAGCACTGAATTATATATGTGAATGTGGTTAAGGGGGAAATTTTATGTGGCATATGTTACTAGAATAAAAATTAAAAGACAAAACATAATGCGAATATTATCACTCTTCTGATTTTGTGATAATCAGGGTAGACTAAACATTCGCTATATTAGAAACCATGCATGTGTCACCAGACCTAGTTTTTCTCCCTAGGTCTGGTTTTTAGAATGCTGGTGATAAACCAAGCCTAATTTATTATATGACCATCCTGTATGGGAAAAGACTGTAACTTTGGGTATCTTTGGTCAACCTTAAGAGATATAGCAGGGGGATAGATGTGGCTCAGGTGATTGGGCGTCTGTCTCCCATATGGAGGGACCTGGGTTTGATCCCCGAGACCTCCGGGTAAAAATTAAAAAAAGAAAAATATAGAAGGTGCATGTGCCACCAGGCCCTGTGCATGGGTGCACCACTAGGCCCCATGAGCCACACAGCAAGATGACAACGTAACAGGAGAGTGACACAAGGGAGAGCCAAGACGAGATGCACCGAAAAACCAGGAACTAAGGTAGTGCAGGCGGTAGGATGCCTCTGTCCCATATCAGAAGTTCCAAGGATTGAATCCCAGTGCAGACAGAAGGAGAAGGATGAGATGAGAGGACAGGAAATAGACACAGAGAATTGCTCAGAGAATGGACACAGAAACAGCAAAAACAGGGAGGGGGCAAGTAAAAATGGATAAAAGTAAATAAATAAATACTCAAAAAATGAAAAAAAAAAGATAAAACATAGGATTGTGCAGAACAGTGAACCTTATTGAAAACAATGGTTAACAATGGTTAATAGTTAACCAGAGAAAGATAAATCACCTAGTCACAGAAATATCTTCTCTAACCAAACCCCATTTTATATCTTCTTACATCAGAAAGATCCCTCTGATAACCTTTCTTCACAGTCAGAATATAAAATATGAGGTCAGCTTTGATAGAAAAAAGAAAATTAGATAAAATCAATAAAATGTTAAGAGGATAATTAAGTAACATTTAATTTAGTAACACAGGTAATTTAAGAATAACTAGAAAAATTCTTAAATGGTTGATATCCAGAGCTATGATTAAATGCAATAAAGTACAAAAAAAAATATTCCAAAAACAAAAAAAGAAACAATGAAAGTAACCCAGCAGTGCCATGAAAAAGTCTACGATGGTGGATGTACAAATAGGCTACAATGCCGTTAGTCCAAAAACAATGTCTTCAAAAGAGAATAGATTCTCTTTAATAAAAGCCATTATTTTAAAATGGAATATTTAATGGTATGGTGAAGAAGGCTTATATTCATTGTGTCAATAAGCATAAACAATACCATTAGTATTCACAGGAAAAAAGAGAAAGTTGTACCCAAAAGGCATTGTCTAAATTTGAAGCAAACTGAAACCTTGGGTTAATTCTGAGAAACTAATACATATTTTTTTAAGAAGGAAAAGTGACTGAAAAATATCCTTTTAAATTCTTGGGCATTTATCAAATTCTTGGACATGAGTTCAGTTTCACAGGATTATATTCTTCTCTAAAGGTAAAAGCATTCAGCTACAGTGAACAATATTTTACTTTATCATAATATTTCAAATGCTATTTGTTTTCATTTTTAACTCTTTAAATATAGTTTAGAAAAGAAATTAATCATTTAAATTCTGATAATATAAAAATTGAACTAAATTACTTTAAAGTGGAAAAACAAAGAACAGCATTAGGTATTAATTTGTATCAAAGTCAGAAACCCTAACTGAAAATCCAAAAATAAATATATATTGAAAAATTCTGGAAGGGAAAGGAGACAATGTATGGGAAAAATTCGTCTTTCATGGTGGATTACCCATTATAATTAATGATAGCACTTTTTAAAAAATAATCGTACTCTTTTTAACAGTATTTACCTTTGTTACAATTGATGAAAGATTATTAAAATAGTTCCATCCACCATCCATTATTTACATTAGGCATATTTTATTTCCCATATACCACTCTATTATTACCACCTTGCATTAGTATCGTATATTTGTTATAACAAATATAATCTATTTCATAATCTCATAATATATTTTAATTTAAAAGAAGATATGAGAATAAGTAAATAAATGTTAGCTTGTATTTATATGCTTTCATTTTCAAGCTATTTCCCAGAGCACTGAGGAACTGATGACTATTCTTATCTGCTGAAAACCTTATTAAAGGTGATAATTTACTGTGATGCCCAAAACACAGTGTGACAAGCATGATTTTCCTATAGCTAACACATTCCACCTTGGAGCTTGCTAAGCCTCGTTCTGTCCATCATGCTCTTGCTCTCTTTTCCATTTAACTGGTCATAATAATGATAATTAAAATACATTTCTGTCCGTTGTATGTTGTCATTATTCCGTGATTCTTTTTCTGTATTTAAAAGTCATATGAGAAGAATATTTTAGGTTTTTTTTTTCACAGAAAGAGAAATTAAGTTGCTTATTTGGAATTTGATTCTCAATTGATTTTTCTCTTATTTACTAGCCACCAGTTAAAAAAAAATCTCTCTTTCTTGAATTAAACAAGTGTTATTGTCCCCTGGTTCCAGTTTTTTTTCAACCCGAGAATTTACCACTTCAAAAATCTACTCTAGTAGCCAAGTCTTGTTTGTCCTCAAAGAAATCATTTTGCTCTATTGTACTAGGCAATGATTCCAACCTAATTATAGTGTTGAATCTCCTTGATAAGTATTTAAATGATCTTTCTGTAGTTCTCAAGTTCTTTACAGGTGGAAGTTAATGTTAGAAATTCCCAGGAACTTGAACACAATATATCAATTCAAACACTTTGACAAATATTTTAATAGTTTATCCTTGAATTAATCCAAGATTCTTGGTTGCACAGGGTAATAGGTAATTGTGCCCCATCCTTTGATCAAGCAAGCAGTGGGCTAATTGTAATACAAGGATATTTATGGGCTTTAGTCATCAGTAAGCTTACTGCATAGATGGCTGATTACATCTACCTCAACCAGGGAGATTCCAGTCAGCAATGAATGACGCTTTATCCAATCAGCTGAATTCCTTAAAAGGGGAAGTGATTTCAGCATTCAGAGAGAATTTCCCAGCTCATCTTTGGACTGCCAATGTCTCCCGGAAGCTCATCAAGAGCCTTCTTTGGACTTCCATCTTCCATCGGAGCCCCTGGTTTGCAGCCTGCCTGCGGAATCTGGACTGGTGCATCCCCACAGTCACATGAGAGACTCTTATAAAATCTTATACTATTGACAGATATCTCCTGTTGATTCTGTTTCTCTAGAGAACCCTGGCTAATACACATAGCATCAATTCTTTGATTAGAGTGAGTAGAATCCCAGCTAATATCCTCACTAACTGTGCTATCATTCCATGGACAATTCACTTAACATCTCTGAGATTCAGTTTCTTCATCAGTAAAATGGAGATAATACCACCTACTTCACAGACTCACATCTCTGATCACCCTATCTAATATATCTCCATCATTCTCTTTCCCTTGAATCTGATTTATTTTTTAATCATAGAATTTCTTTCTGTCTGTTATTACTTTACATATCTATTCTTTGTTTACTGCCTGTTTCTCACACTAGGTTGTAAACTTCTTGAGGAAAGGGACTCCAACTATTTTGCTCACATCTATATCTGCAGACCTTAAATCAATGCTTAGCACATAGCAACTGCTCAAAAAAAGATTGTTGAGTAAATGATTGGATAAAGGGTAATACTGAGAAGATTAAAACGAGATAATGTATATAAAGTGCTCAATGATTGGCAAAAACTAAACTCCTAAAGAAAGCTATTATCTTTATGTTTTTATGTAAATACTTTTAATTATTTGTCCAATATTTTAAAATATGGCGAGCAATACTTTTAGAGATTGACAAAGAATTTGTTTCATTTTCCTTCTCTCTCCTTTTCAACCCTAACTGTACCAGATCTTCCCTAACAAATAGAAATAAGTTGTACATGAAACACTTATAGACCACACTCTACAATGACTATTTTAGGGAAACTTAAAAGACGCTTAAAAGAGTGACTATAATAATAATTTATAAACTCAGGTAAAAGCATTACTAGGTTCCTTAAAAAACAATAACAAATGCTACAGTCTTTTTAAAAAATATTTATTTACTTTATTTTTTCATTATTTGTCCCCCTCCTCTCCCCTCTCCCAGATGGTTCTCTCGCCTGTCCACTCATTATATTCTTGCCTTCTCCAAGAGGCCCCGGGACCTCCCACATGAGAGGAAAGTGCCCAACGGCCCGAGCCACATCTGCTCCCTGTGGGTTGTGGTGTCTGCTGTCTTGTGGCATCTGCTAGTTGCAGCGGGTGCAGCATCTGCTTGTCTTCTTTTAGGAGGCACTGGGACCCAAACCTGGGACTTCCCATGTGGTAGGTGGGTGCCCAACTGGTTGAGCCACGTCTGCTTCCCAACACTCTTTTTGATGATGCCATATCTTTGCAAAACTTGGTTTTCAGCGGGTGCTGTGATAAAAACCAAAGAAAGTACCACATGTACCTCAGTGTGGAACAAAAAATGAGAGTGATAAGAAGGGACATTTGCACACCGATGTTCATAGCTATATTCACAATTGCTAAAAGATGGAAACAACGCAAATATATATCAACCAAGGAATGGATAAACAAAATGTGTTATAAGCATATGATGGAATTCTATGCTGCTGTAAGAAGAAATGAAATTGGGACACATAAGACAACATGAATGAACCTTGAGGACATCATGTTGAATGAAATAAGCCAGGCACAAAAGAACAAATATTGTATAGTATCACTAATATGAACTAAATACAAAGAATAAGCACATGAAGTTAAAATCTAGAGTATAGGTTACTAGGAGATAGGATGAGGGCTGAGAAGGGGTACTCATGCTTAATGCTTATAGATTTTTAGTTAGCTTGATTGTAAAAGTGTGGAAATGGATAGAGTTGATGGCAACACATGACAGTGAGTATAACTAACACGGCTGATTTATAAATGTGATTGTGGCTGAACTGAAAGGCATTGTCTAGGGATGTAAATGTCAATTGAAAGGAAGCTAGAGAATAATCTAGGGACTGAATAACATAGTAAACCCAGTGGTGGGTGATAAATGGGAATTCTGCACATTATGCATGATTGCTTTGTAAGCTCACAACTTCTTTAATAAAAAATATAAATTAAACAAAGCAAAACAAAACCAATATAAGTAGATCTTTTGACCCCAACTGTTAAACTCTAAAACAATATGTTCAATACATTCTTTCTTAAGAGCAGTTTACTTTCTTATAGTAAAATATGTATGTGTGTATATTTGCAATCTTTAAAACCTGATATTATTTCTCATAGAATAATCAAACAAATTTGTAGAAAGTTATTTAACTGAGAGGGAACCAGTATTTCAGATTTAAGGAGAAATTAAAAATAAAATTTAATAATTATTTTTAAAAGAAAAAAAAATTGAGAATGATGGTGTCCAATCTGATGCAAAGGATTAAGAAGCTGTGAAGTTCTCATCAGGTATACATATTCCATGAGTAATTGTGGTTATTTAAGACTTAAACAAAATAACATTTTTTTCCTTTCAACTAATGTATTAATTTTTCAAACAGCTATAATTGTTAGGACATAAATACTCATTAAGTTGTTTGACTCCAACTACTTAATAAGTAAAACCATTAAGTATTTCTTCTGGACTAGGAGCGCCATAAAAAAATTACTGAGAAACTAAGGGCTCCAGGAACCAACGAAGTCTGGGAACTTCTGCTGTGTGAGTAACAGGAAGACCATAAAACAAAAACAAAATCCATAATTTGCAAAGAAGTTCCAATAGAGGCTATCATCAAGGAAAAGATATTCAAGAAAACAGCACAGCCTGAGCAAATTTCTTGGATGCTAAATAAGAAACAGCATAAACAAAACTCTGAACATATTTCATTCTGTAAGAACAACTACTACAGCATGGGCCATGCTTTCTTATGACAAAAAAAAAATTGAAGCAAAGATATTTTGAATACACTACACCAACACTGAACTATGAAAGTACTTAGGTAGAACAGATGCAATGGGTGGTAATGAGAAGGGTAGATAAAAGAATAGAGAAGGAAGTAGCTAATAATAAATCTCTGGAAAATCAAGGTTTCATGTTCAGTGGTACTTTGTCCTCAACCACTTTCTCTAAGGTTTCACCTTAACAAAATGATACTGGCTTTTTTTCTAATTCAACATTTGAGTATTTCCTATTATAGATGATCCTAAAACTGTGCCCAGAAATCCAACATCTACACCTCTTTATGAAAAGGCCCTCTTATTGCAGCCTAGGCTGAGATTAAATCTTTCCCAATATTATTTTTAAACAATTTCAACACACTTGCATTGGCTTACATGTGTGTTAAATAATATGAGCCTGTTAATTCTAACATTTCTAGTTTCAGATATTCAATGCAATTCCCTCCACCAAGTTTCTATGCTACATCAAGGCCTTACTTGCTGTCCATTCCCAATTAATCCTTTTGGTGTTTGGGCTTCTGGGATGTAAAGCATCTCTCCCATTTCCTGCACCCATCAGTTATGCAGTTAGATGGGTTTGGTATTTTCTCATCCCTACTTTCCTCTTCCCAAGCACTGTGCTCCTCCTGAGGGTTCCAGTGAGGCCTTTATCAATCTGTGTCTTAAGTTTTTCCTTACTCATCAGCTTTTCCCCAGTTATTGGCTTAAAAAAAAATTCTCTCCCACCATTTTTAAACTTCAAGAAATTTGCAAACTTAAGAAAATTCCTTGGCTACATGGTTGCTCCTGCAGGAACAGCTCACATGAAATGACTTATTTTTAGGCAAGAGAAAGAAAAGGTAAGTAAGCTGAGCTGCACTGTATCAAGTTGTTTTTCTACAATTCATGTTTTCCATTCCCTTGAAGGTAACATCTCAAGTTCCAATCCAAGTGTCACCATTTATTATCTTCACCTTAGACGGTTACTAAACCTTCCTGATTCCCAGGAGCCTCACCTGTAAAATGGTGACAGTAAAACCTTCTTCACCTCTTTGTGATGATTGAACATAAAGTGACTGACAAACCATTCCCTTCACTTGTTTTTTTTTAACTCTTGATTGTGTTTTTAACTGCTAATCAAATACTTAGGTTATCATCAGTACAGATGATGTGATGGTCATAAAACAATACAAATAGAAACACTTCAAAATAGAAACTAGGGAGTATTATTATCACCATAAGCAAGTATTAATTCTTTCTCATAGCCATCCTCCCATGCCTTGACTGTAATATAAGCAATAATTCTAACCAGGTAGGTTAATAAAAATATACTATTTAGTGAAGTGTCTGTCTAGAAACAGCTTTCTAGACAGATACTTGCTTTTGAACCTTACTCTCCTCATATCAGTATCCCCACACATTTTGAGAGTTCATTGTTGGTAGGAGCTCAACAGAGGGTGTTAGGAAAATCACAGACACCTGTTAAGTGGCCATTGTCCAGCCCTCACTTACTCCCACCTTAGCATGCTAGATGGCCATCCTCTGGCCTTC
>PVKH010015120.1:0-16219 GCA_004027955.1 Chaetophractus vellerosus | reverse complement strand
ACACGAGATCTCTGTTAAAAATATAAGATTTTATAAGAGTCTCTCACGTGACCGTGGGGATACACAAGTCCAGGTTCCGCTGGCAGGCTGCAAGCCAGGGGCTCCGATGAAAGACTGATGAAGGGTCCTTGATGAGTTCCTGGGAGAAGTTCGCTGTCAAACGACAAGCTGGGAAATTCTCTCCGAATGTTGAAATCAGTTCCCTTTTATAAGCAGTCAACTGAATGGATAACAGCTGCATCCATTCTTCATCCAATCTTGCTGATTGATGCAGATGCAATTAGCCCCAGGCTTGCTGGACCCAACAGCTGGGCACAATTACCTGGCCGAGTTGACACATTAGCCTAGCCATCACAGTGTGGTATAATGCCTGTGGTAGATATATACACTTTGGGGCTTTGCCATCAAGCATGGATCACAGTTCAGACTGTAAACCACCCTCTCTCCCATTCAGTTCTGCATGATACATGATGATATAAAATGGCCTATATCCTCCATTGCAACATCACCCATGACAATTCCTAAGTTCCCCCCCCCCAAAAACCCGTATTACAATTGCCCTTCCCTCTCCCTACCCCAAAGTGTCCAGTGACTCTGGCTCCACATAATTTTGTAATTTCTTCCATTGCATGTATCACAAGTCTATAACAGGACACCAACAAGTCCATTCTAGTCCATAGCTCTTCCCCCAATCCCGAGGAGTCTGAGATGGTGATGTCCCCTCCACCACCAAGTGAGGGGGAGCTTATATCCCATGGATTCAATGGAAGAGTTGATCTGCCTGCAGGTGCAGGCTCTCTCCATTCCCCAGGATAGCCATCGTCGATCATCATCTCCCCACTAGGTGTCCTGGGTGAGTCCATTGAGTTGTAGAGTAGGAGTTGCAGATCCACAGAGCCTCTGGACCCAGTTGGCACTCTGGTCTCTGGAAGTACACCTAAAACTCTGGCATCAAATATAGGTTTGAATAGAAGAGACCGATGGACCATGAGCAGTGAAGACATATTCCGGTCAGTCTCTGTCACTCTCAGGAGCAAAGTTTCCAAATTAGGGCTTACTGGTAAGGCACCAAAAAGATTTTTTTTTTGTATTTTTCTTTTCTTATACTATTATTATCTATCTTTGGTGTTAGAGTGACATTGGCCTCATAGAATGAGTTAGTGTTTCTTCCTCTTCAATTTTTTATTTTATTTTGAGCAGTGTTAGTATTAATTATTCTTGGGATGTTTTGTGCAAATTACCAGTAAATTGATCTGGTCCTGGGCTTTCCTTTGTTGGGAGGGTTTTGATTATTGATTCAATCTCTCTATTTTCTATGGGTCTGTTGAGATCATCTATTTTTCTTGAATCAGTGTAGGTAGTTTATGTGTTTCTACAAAATTGTCCATTTCATATATGTTATCTAATTTGTTGGGTTAGGATTGTTCATAGGATACCCTTAAACTACATTTATTTCTGTGGGATTAGTAGTAATATCCCCTCTTTCATTTCCGATTTTAGTTATTTGTGTCATCTATCTTTTTTGTTGTTTTCAGTTTGTTATATAGATTTTTTGGTTTTATTATTCTTTTCAAAGAACCAATTTTTGGTTTGTTGATTCTATTTGTTTTTTATTCTCTATTTCATTTATCTCCACTCTAATCTTTATTTCCTTCCTTCTGGTCACTTTAGATTTATTTTGCCCTTCTTTTTTAGATCCTTCAGTTGTAAATTTGGGTCTCTGAATTGAGGTGTTTCTTCTTTTTTAATGTATGCTTTAGAGCTGTAAATTTACTTCTCAGTTCTTCCTTTGCTGCATCCCTTAAGGTTTGGTATGTTGTCTTTTCATTTTCATTTTTTTCAAGATATTCCCTAATTCCTTGTGACTTCTTCTATGACCCACTGGTTGTTTAAGTGTGTGTTGTTTAATTTTCACATATTTGTAAATTATCCAGTTATTGCTCGGTCATTGATTTCTAGCTTCATACCTTGTGGTCAGTAAAGATACATTTTATGATTTCAATATTTTAAAATGTATTGATACTAGTTTTGTGATCTAATATAGTTCTACCTGTAGAATGACCCATGTACTCTAGAGAAGATCGTACCTTCTGCTGCTGTTGGGTGAAGTATTTTTCTGGCCTTTTAATTTCAACCTTCTTGTGTCTATATTTCATTTATTGTGGCCTTCAACTCCTGTATTTCTGTTTGGTTCCTTTATAAAATTTCTATCACTTTATTGAGATTGTCATATTGTTCCTTCATCATGTTTCTGATACCCTTTCATTTTTTTCTCTGAGTTTTCCTTTATCTCCTAGATTATATTAAGGATCATTTTTAAGTCTTTGCTGGTATGTCCTAATTCTGATCTTCTTCATTGGTGTTTTTCTGGCTTTTTATCTATCTTGTTTCTTTGTGTGGGTCATCATTTCCTGTTTTTTTGTTTGTTTGTTTGTTTATCCCATAATTACACACTGTAAACTTTGATATTTTATAGTATTAACTCTGGAATTTAGTCCCTGATTTGGCTATTCCTTAATTTGTATATAGCTAATGATGTGACAGAGATTTCCTTGAGTGCTGGGAGCTAACAAAAACAAATTAATGCAGAAAATACTTTTCACAGTTTTTGCAAATTGGATCTTTGTTGGCCCTTGTTCTTTTTCAGAGTTAGCCTTCCAATCAAGAAGATCAGCCCAAGGCAAAAGTGAAGTGCAGGGTCATCTTCTTTCCTAAGCCTGGGTCTCATCCTGTTCATTTGCTCATGGCCTTAGGAATTCTCCCATTTACAGGACTCAGAATGTCCTCTCTACTACCTATGAAATACCTCCCCCAACACCCACTGCTGAAGGTATGTCTTAAAATGGCTACTTTGTTCTAGGCTACTTTGACTTAAATGTTTCTTATACTGCTTTACCTTTCTGGAAGCTACTTCCTTCTGCAGGGCAAATTCTGGCAGGGTGAGCAAAAAAAATTCTTGCTTCTGTTTTTTAAGCTGCCACATAACAGGTTGGCACCAACATATAGACACCTCTGTATGTGCATAGGGGTTATTCTACTTCCTCCAGAGAATGGCCAAGACCCACTATGGGAGTGCAGGCTGACTCCACACCACACCAATGAGGGCATGGGGAGGATTCAGTAAGGTACCTATGAGCTTCTTCTACCATATTTAAAGCTGCTTTATCTACCATGCCCCACAAAGAGCCTTCACTTTGAGAGAGCTATGAGGGAAGGGCTAGGTGTGATAAGATAGGGAAGTATAAGTTTAAGTGAAAACTCTGTTTATTAGGCCAGGAAATTAAGAATAATAAGGACAGAGGAAATGTTCCAGAATAAACTTTGGTTTGCATAGTGTGTCCTGTAATTCCCCAATTTAAACATTTTCACAGCCTTAGAATGAAAGTAATTAATAATTCAATTGACAAATTTTAGTAAGTAAAGAAAAAGTCCTTGAAGCCTCTGGAAAATTGTTCTAAATTGTGATTAAAACAAATTAAACAATTATAACATATTCCAGAACCTGGGAGTCTGTATGCTTTTGTTATTCACAATTTTAGAATAGAAGAAAAGAGATTTTAGCCTCCTGTAAAGGGAGGAAAAAAGAACAGTTCTTGCATAAACTATAGTTGTTTCAATTTTACTCAACTTCAGTATAATCTCCCTAGATATAAAGGATACTAATATAATAAATTAGCATTATATTTATTAAATCTTTAAAATGATGAAAATTGTAAGTTTGTGTTTACTGAAATTAAGTTAAAGAAGAAAATGTAAATCTGTGACTAATTTTCACAAAATAGAATGAGAAATGTAAGACAAGACTTAAATGGAAGAGCTAAATTTCATTGGTTGTTAATTGTAATTTAATAAGCTTGTTTAAAAGTGAAGTAACTAGTCTCTGTGGTTATGTTAGTTATGAGAAGTTTTCAAAAGCATTTTCTAAACTGAAGTATTTAAACGATTAACTCCAGGAAGCCATTATTAAGAAGAAACGTGAATTTATATTGATAAAAATAACTTCATAACAGAGAAACCTATCAGAGTCCACCTCAAACTGCATATTAAGGTGGTGGTAGTGGGGAAATACTTTGATTCCATTGGGAATCTTAGGTTTTCATAACATAATTGAGAAAGTAGTTCTTTCCTGTACTGCTGAAGTAAAATGACTGTTAATTAATATAATCATGGTAAAAGTAAAAAGTGAATACTAAAAATAGTTAAGTTCATTTACTCTGTTATACATTGTTTTGGAATCATTTAGAAATTGTATAAAAACTAAAAGGGATGGGGCCGGCTCGATAGCCCAGTGGGTAGGGCGCCGGCATACCACATGGGAGGCCCTGGGTTCGATTCCCGGGGACCTCTCCTAGCGGGCAGACCACCTTGAGAATGGCAAGCCGCCATGGGCGGGCCGGAGCCGCCGTGGGCAGGGCAAGAAGCTGCCATGGACAGGGCAAGAGCCGCCACGGGCAGGGCAGGTCGCCCACGGATGGAGCACAGCCAGCCACCCGCGAACTGAAGCAAGCGCCAGCCGTGAACGGACGCAGAGACCACCCACAAGCAGGGAAAGCCGTGCCTGCGCAGTGACCACTCTCGGCGCATCGCCACAGCGGGGGGAAGGGGAGATATGTAATAAAATAAATAAATCTTTAAAAAAAAAAAAAAAAAAAAACTAAAAGGGATAAAATTTAGTATCGTCAAACTCTTTTGTGCATTCAAACTAGGCCCCCTAAGTAACCTTCATGGTTCCTCTCCATTTGAGTTATTGGCTAGATTGGTCACTATGATGCCTAAAGCAATAAACATATCTACCGTAGCTCTTGGTCATGCTCCTGTTGTAGATTGAAATACATTGCTGTTTCAGATTCCTGTGGCAGATAGTGATGGCTTGATATCACTAGGTTTACAATGGCCATTGCCTCCAGACTGGCTCTGTATCATACTGCCAAAAGGCACTATGTACCAGGCCAGTGAAACACTGTAACTTCTCTCCAGGACTAACAGTACTTGGTACTGCAGCATGCTGTCTGTGTGAATGATATAAAAAGTGAAGCAATAACTACCAGAGTAATGTGAGTAGAGCCTAAACAGACACAATTGGCATTATAGCCTGCTCCCATGGAGAGACAACATGCATGGTATTGTAAACCTGGAACTTAGATGTATTAACTGCAGGTCAAAGAGAAATTTGTGTGTTGATTAGTATTAAGTGCTATACCTATACACCTGAAGAATATCATCATATCTCCATTTTTTAAAGATTTATTTATTTACTTTTTTATCCATTTTTAACCCTCTCCCTCTCCACCCCCCCCCACCCCCATTTCTGCTGTTTTTGTGTTCATTTGCTGGGCAATTCTCTGTGTCCGTTTCCTGCCCTCTCTTCTCATCCTTCTCTTGTCTTCACTGGGATTCGATCCTGGGAACCTCCAATGTGGGAGAGGGGCGTTCTACTGCCTGTGCCACCTTAGTTCCTGGTTTTTTGGCACATCTCATCTTGGCCCTCCCTTGTTTCACTCTCCTGTTATGTCATCATCTTGCTGCATGCGGTGCATCCATGCACAGGGCCTGGCAGCGCATCCGCTCGCAGGGCCTGATGGCACACCTGCACGTGGGGCCTGGGGGCGGGGCCTAGTGGCCCACGCACCTTCTATATTTTTCTTTATTTTACCAGGAGGTCCCAGGGATCGAACCCAGGTCCCTCCATATGGGTGATGGATGCCCACACCGTTTGAGCCACATCCACCCCCAATCATATCTCCTTTATACTGGATCATATGCTAAGGGATATTAAACATGTTAAAAGTCTTGGAAAACTTGATTTATTTTCTAAGTAGTTATTGAACTTGCCTATAAGACAAAAGAAAGTCCCTCTTAAGTACTGTCTTTATTTTGCTTTCCACATGCATATGCTTATATTGTCTTTGTGAGTTTATGTCTAAGGTATCCTCCAAATTGATATGAAGATTTTCCTCAGGAAGTAACTACAGTAGATGAAACCTTCACCCATTCTCACATTTACTGTTACTTTAAACTGTCCAGATGGAATTTTCTTTCTTTGTAGAAACAAGGCTTACCTCTCCTTATCTCCCCTCCAAACAGGATTATGCTCACTAGCATACATCAACCCCTCCATATCTTATGGACCCCCCAACCTAGCCCTCCCATTCTCTATGTTCCTAAATTTCCTGGCTCATACCACTTTTAGATCTACTCTCAAACTTTCTCTTTATTCTCTTAATAGGCCCTTGTGTTTTTAAATCCCTAACCAGGCTTATCTCTTCTAGGTTGGATGCTTTACAAAACAAATTAATGATCCTGCAAAGGTTCCAGCCAGTTCCAACCACCATACCAAAGACACCTCTCCTCAGCCTCAAAGGATAGCCAGAGAGTTTTACACCTATTAAGCAGGGACTACTGCCCCTAACCAGTAGGAAACAACTGCAGAAAAATGACCAATGTCTTTCAGCTCCCCCTTAAGAATAATGGTGAACACTGAGGGGGAGTTTGAGTCAGGCCAGAACAGAGAACTGAGGGGAAAAAGGGTCCCTTAAGAAAGCACTAGGGTGATAGAACAAAGCAGTCAGTTCTGTGTAAATCTCCTGCTTGTGGCACCCATCTTTACCTGTGCCTGACAGTGGAAAGTCCAGCTGACAAGAGAAGAGTCAACTGCCTCAGGCCAAATACCTGAAGACAATAGATATCTAGAAACCCATTTGTATCCCCTCCCCTGACCCTCACTCAAGCTGACAGACCCTCAGAACCAATGACTATATTGTGATTCCAATCCTTCTTCTGCATACTCAGAACTAAAGAGAATGTTATAACTCACAAGTCTTCATTTACATGGAGGAAGGAAGGGAGGGAAGGCTAGCCCCAATGCACATTTTCCCCTTAAGCATGCCCACACCCCTGTCTTGGGTGTGTACTTTCTCTTTCTTTCACTTTAAAGTAAACTCTTTACTTGGATGCTTAAAATATGGCACCTCCTTAAAATCTTTTATATGACCTTGCCAAGAACCTGGAAAGCCACCACCAGGAAAAAGAGAGTATGTTTTCCTTGTCTTTTTGATATGTCTTGTAACTATTTCTTGAAAGCTAGACATGTTTTACCAGGTAACAGGAACGGAGGTAAATAATGTGAGGAGATATGTTAATTTAGCTTTGAGTTAGACTGTATTTAACCTTTGTTGTAGCTATTGATACTAGAAGCTTCAAATTCCTCTAGTGTTCTTTTTGTCCCCCTCTTGACTTTTAGGGCACCTGAAGCACTAAGAAGGAATTTGTCTTGAAGCTCATTGAGCACTAACTGAATGTTAATATGCTGGAACGCTGGTATTGTGATCCTGGGTTACCATTCCACAAGCCCCCTGCAGTCATCAAGTCATTTATGCAATTACAAATAATATCTCCAATTTATCCTGAGTCATTCGGAGCGGGTCCAATAGGAAGGGACTCATTTGGTTCAGGTAGACAGATACTGGGAGAGCATGGTACAGGGTGAGGTGGGAGAATAATCTCCAGGTACAAGACAGAAAGAAAGGGAGCAAGAGGGTATTCAAGGGAAGCAGGCAGTTGGTGGAGAAGGAAGAAGATTTCAGATTGTATGTGGGGGAAGAGGGGGTCCTATAATTTTCTTAATCAAGTGTCAGTCTTTAAGTGGGCTTATATCTCAGGGTTGTGGAGTCTAAAACTTTTCTTTCCTTCCTCCAGTAGTATAGCTTTTTATCCCCTGTTTCCTACTTCCTTTCTTGGACATGACATTCCCATGTATTTCTTTGAAGCCTTATGACCTGGTGTTTGTATGTGTTGGTGGTGATGTGTTTGTTTTTTCCTTAAATAATGAAGAAGGCTGGAAGGGGCTGCAGTTGACATGAATTATCTTTCTCATTCTGGGATAAGGTTTCAGAATTATATATGGCAAAATTCTTTCCCTAAGAAAGTAAGCGTTTGTTATGATAATAGACTCTGAGCCTATTTCAAAATGTTTATTTCTTCCCCTACACTTGCTAGATTTAAGGGGGGATCTTTGACAAATTTTAAAAGTGAAAACCTGTTAGGGTTCCGAGAGTAAAGGCCCAGGTAATTGTGGGGTCACCCTAAGACTGCCACTGCCACAAGTTTTCCACAGTCATGCTAGCCCACAGTCAAACTCCAGGAATTGTCAAAATTAGCATTTAAGTGCTATACCAGTTTATGACTCCAGTGGCTTCTGCCCCAATTCTTGGTTGCCATGTCTTCCTGAATGTACCTGCCTCTCCAGATTTGGTGGTGATGATTTGCCCCATGACCTTAGTTCTCTTATAGGCACCACTCAAAGTCATTGATTTTGGTTTCTTCTGTTTTTTCTTATGTTAAGGATGAGAGTGACAACTTCCAAGCTCTTTATATGTTGGAACTGAAACTGAAAGTTCCAGTCTTTTTGTAAGGATTCCCTTTGTTCCTCTCACTTGAAGGTCAACTATTCGCTGGTCCATCTGCAAATAAACTATTAAGAAGTGGAAATACATTCATAATTTGTTCCTATTCTAAAGACCTAAATATTTGATATGAGACTCAACAGCTTAACTGTTTTGTATTTGTCAGAATAACAAACATTAACACTATTATTATCTAAAAATCTTTTAATTTTGAATTATTAAAGTAAACTAGAAGGTTTTGACTTTTATTGTGACATCATACTATTTGCAATTCATAAATAAAACAATTTTTTCTTTGCTTATTTCTCAAACTAAAATAATCACAAAACTATCTTGAAAAAATTTATTCTATAGGAGAATGATGTATCAATTATGGGCAGAAGCAGGAATAATGTTTAAACTGATTTTCAAGATGATTTTGTGACTGTTTCAGGATCTAGTTGTAATAAAGCAATGCATATTATAAAATTGCAAAAATCTATACAATTATACAAAATATATAAGCCAAAAAACATAAAATGGGAAGTCTTTTCATGATGTAAAGCTAGAAAAACTGGATACACATGTAGAAAACTACACAAAAATGTAATGAATAACAAAACAGGGTACATACAATGAAACATTGTTTAATAAAAAAAAGAAACTACAGTTATATGCAACAACATGGGTGACTCAATTATAAAATGATCAGTGAAAGAAAACATTTATATGAAATGACTGGAATAGGTAATATAAGGACAGAAAACAGATTAGTGGTTGCAGGGGTTGGGCATAGGAGGAAGAGATTGTCAGCAAAGAAGTATGATAGAACTCTAGGAGGTGATGGAAATGTTTTGTATCATGAATATCTTATATAGAACTGTGCACTGGAAAGAATTTTACTTTATATAAATTGTACCTTCAACCTACCCAACTTAAACATTTAAATTTTTGTAACTATTTTTACATGGCATAAAACAGTTCTGTCTAATTGATGCTATTCAATGCTGGCAAGAATATGGGGAAATGGGCATATTCACTGGAAATATAAATTGATTCAATCAACATCAGGCTGCATTGATATGAACTGATATCTGTTCCTAAACAAGTACTATTATTAATCTTAATTCAGTATTACCTAGAGGATATTACATTCGACCAAAATCATTTAGGAACAATACAAGTTGTTTCCATGTCAGTATTACAAATGCTTAAACAAGTCTATTTCTTAAAATCAAATATGGCTTTTAATCCAGTAAAATAATTAACTTTCTAAAGCACAGATTAACCACCTGCTAAAGTGTGGTTGATTGATCTATATCTGGTGGAGTTACTATTACCTGATCACCCTAGATACTCAAATTCACATTTTTTACAACTGCTATTTTGCCTATTTGAGTTATATTTGAGATGATTTTCTCATTTTTGCCCATAATTGCTGATTTCCAGATATTGCCATATCTTATTTATTCGTTGAGAAAGACATGGTCAGTTATATCTGTTGTTTTACAATAAAATCATATTAAATGTGCAGTGACCCAATTGAGTGTTTGAAAATTGGCTGTCATTCCAGTGAGGAGGAAATAAGATGCATAGAAATGACTTGATTTGAGCATATATACTTCCAACACCAACTTTGGGCTTCAAAGATGCCATGGTTTAATTATTGTTCACTAAAATATGCTAATCCATAGGTCTAACAAGAGTCAGGAGGAATAAACCCTCCATCTCCTTCAAGAGAAAGAGAACACTCAAGAGTGCAGGCTATAAAGTGTTCATTTATATTCATCATATTTATTGGTTGAATATTACTAAACAATTATTTTTTGTCAATAATAATGCATGCCTCCAATATGTTTACTAGGATGAGTAAGATATGGCACTCAGGGGAAAAAAAGTTTGAAGTAGAAAGGGTAAAAAAAATTTTGACATTCACTGATGTACACACCTAAATCTATCCTGGGATAGATTTTTATTATTCTGTTCATAAAGTTTTGTGGAGCTTATAAATATTTTCAGGGATATTTCTAATCCCTTCCATAGGTAGGTAAAGTTTCCAAACTAAATTTATTCCAGCACTAAAGATAGACTCAAACCCAGGAAAAGTTGTCTTCAGGTTTTCTAAGTGATATTAAGAAGCTTCTGGCTACTACTACAAAATATGTGATTTTCCTGGAGTGATCTGTGAGGGAAAATGTCAGAATTTTATTATAGACAAGGAAAAGGATTATCATATCCTCCTGTCTCCATTCCTCAAGGAGTAGCCTAATGTCTCTACATCCCTTTTGGACAGCTCGCTTTTCCTAGAGCTACCTTAACTAGCTTCTTTCCAAATAATTTTTATATGAAAAACTGATGGTTAATATTTCATATTTCATAGTCATTGGAAATATTCTCAATAGGAAATCTAGTCTCTCCATTCATCTGTGGAGAGAAGCACAAGTAAAATTGCTATGCACAATGAAACTTCAGAGGCAGACTATTAAAATTATTACAGGAATGATTGCTCAAATATGTTTTTTTAAGTTTCTTTCAATTTCCTGCAGACTTATTAATAATTATTTCCCTTCTATGTGTTAGAAAGAAAGTATCCATCTTATTTATTATGTTTTATATAATACCATCCTTATACATTTGGTCTGGAACGTGCCAATTTGGAAAATAGGCAGAAAAATGTCCTAAATCCCTTACTTTCCCTCAAATGCTGAGAACTCTCTCTTAACTATATTTTAAGATCACTATTCTTTGTTAAAAGCAATGTGTAGATACAATTAGCTAGGGGATTTAGAAGAAATAGTGTGTTGAAGAAATCTTCAATAACAGAAGAATCTTTCATATGGAATATATATGAAAAGAAAGAGGAAATAAAGAGAGAAGAAAGAAAGAAAAAAAGGAGAGAAGGAAGGAAGTAAAAGAAAGGAATGGAAAGAAAGGAAGGGATCAAGAGAAGGAAAGAGAAAAGAATAAAAATAAGAAGGAAAGATGCTTTCAGTTCATATCAATGATTTCTGTTATAATGGTCCATGATGATTCCTGATAATAGGTTTGTTTTTTTTCAACATTGCATGTGGGATTAAATTTTATATGTAGATAGGCCAGTTCTGCTCTTGGACAAAAACAAAAGAAGATAAAAAATGAAAGAGAATATATATCCTATTTATGGAGGAAATGTACCTGAAATGATCTATGCTATTTTTCTGAACCAGTAAAATTATTTTTAAAAAATTCTCTGATTCCAGATTAAATTTTGAAAATGTATCTTCAGAAACTGATGACTTTTAAGCAATCTTCCCATTGCGAATGCAGTATTAAAACAGGTTACATTCTTTGGATACATTTGTCTCAGACACTGAATTGTTGTGTTGTATTCTGTTGTGTTGTGTTTTTAAGACTCTTCTTTTTGTTTATTTGTTTTTTTAAAAAATTATTTATTCATTCATTTATTATTTATTTATTTATTTATTTTAAAGAAACTTTAGATGGCATAAATGTTACATAAAAAATATAGGGGATTCCCATATGGCCCATGCACTCCCCCTCCCACTTTCCCACATTAACAACTTCCTCCATTAGTGTTGTACGTTTGTTACAATTGATGAACACATACTGAAGCATTGCCACCAACTGTGAATTGTAGTTTACATTATAGTTTATACTCTGTTCCATGCAATTTTGTAAGTTATGACAAAATATATAATTGTCTATATCCGTCATTGCAACATCATGCAGGACAATTCCAATGTCCCCAAAATGCCCCCATATTACACCTATTTTTTGCTCTCCCTCCCATCAGAGCCTCTGGTGGCCACTGCCTTTATATCAATGATACAAGTTCTTCCATTGCTAAAATAACAATAAGTCTATAGTAGAATATAGTAAGTCTACTTTAGTCTGTTTTTCAATCCCCAATCCTGAGGATTTGGGGATGGTAATGTCCATTCTGCCTCTAATTGAGAGGGTATTAGATCCCACGGAGCAGATGGAACTATCTTGCTTGCAGATCCAGACTCTCTCCGTTTCTTGGGATGGGCGTTGTCCATCATCATCACCTTGTTAGTTGTCCTGGGTGAGTCCAATGAACTGTAGAGTAGGTGTTGCAAATTTGCTGAGATGCAGGGACCAACACTGCGGGAATATAGGGAAGAAAATGTCACTGTACATACAAGACAACAGATCTTACAGTGATGAGAGACATAATGTCTAAAAATTTTGTTTTATTATTTAAATCCTCATGTATTTTATATGTTTTTTTAAAATTATTATTATTTCATTTTTTATTATTTTTATGTGGTTGTTTTCTATGCTTTATCTTTGGAGGTATTTTGGATCACAGAAAGGTCACAACTGTGGCAGGGGAGGGTCATTGGTACGGGGTGTTGGTGATGGGGGGATGCATGGGAGGGGGTTCATCTGGGGCATGCCTCTAAGGCATATGAATGTGCTCAAGTGTTTATGGGGCATTGTCGCAGTGAGTGGAGATACACACAATAACCGTAAAAATATCAGTTCCCATCCTGGGGAGTTCTGCTACATTCTCTAAAGGGAGAGTAAGAATTCCCTGAGTACAGGGGGCATGCCTAGTGAAGGAGGATGGACCATTGCACCAGTCCCTTGATATTGATGATTGTACTTATGAACCTTTTCTTTTGAAATTGAAATTTAGCCTAGTATTATATGTTGCCTAAGAGTTACCTCCTGAGGACCTCCTTGTTGCTCAAATGTGGCCTCTCTCTAAGCCAAACTCAGCATATAGGTATACTACTTTCCCCCCAGTGTGGGACATGATTCCCGGGGATGAGCCTCCCTGCCACTGAGAAATTATTACCAAGAGCCAACTAGCATTGTACCTGGAAAAAGACCTGGACTATAAGGGAGAAATGGTAAATACAAATGAGTTTTTATGTCTAACAGATTTCAAAGTGAGTCGGAAGGTCATTCCAGAGGTTATGCTTATGCACAACTCATCAGGATCTCATTGACTGCCACAGTAAATAGTGTCTCAAATAGTGGGGCTCTGAGGGCTCTAGAAACACACAGAAACTTTAGGCAGGGCTGACAGATCAGGAATTTGGTGCCCTGCCAGTGGACCTTACCTTGAAATTTATGCTCCCCAGTGTGACAGTTGGACTCATTTGTGGTTTCCCTACACATGGCTCTTCTGCCCCTTCTATTTGAACCTACAGTTAGTATAATACTCAATAAGTATATGTCCGAGAGACTTAAATCTAAGTCTATTCTTAATAGCTAGCTGGGAGGAGAAACAATAACCTCTGATTTTCTCTGGACATACACATATCATTCCCCACTCCTGGACCTAGAAATAGTTTTTTATAGCTTGAAAAATGTCAGAAACATCTTCTGTTGGATTTAAAGTCTGTCCTCATGGTCTTGAGAAAGAGGCTTAGGAGAGCTGTTGGGAAAAGAGGGCTGGAATGTGCTTCAAAATTGCAACTGTAAAAGATGACTCATGGCTCACATCAATCAAGGTGGAGGGTAACATGATTTTTATGCAGGCAGGACTTAGCCTAGAAGAAAGGGTTTACAAAATAAATAAATAAAATGCATCTGTTTCAATAGAATAGACTCCATTTCAGGTTTAAAGAAAGAAAGAAAGAAAATGCTTCAATGTTTTTGCGTGTGCTTTGTTGGGGAAAATAAAATAGAAGTATATGTATTTCACAAAGGATTATGAATTATTTATTTGTGAAAAGAAGTCATATTTCTATTAATGAAAAATGCATTCATTGAGCTTTTTCTAAACTGAGAGACTTCAGTAAGAAGCTGAAAATGAAACAACAGAGACCCCTGATAAAAGTCACTGTGGAGCTTCCTTTATCTATTTTTTATTCAAACTAAATAGGATAGTTAATTTTATGCCTTGAGCAGAATCACTATTGTAAAGTAGCCATTTGCTCTTTCCCCAACATGTTCCAGGATGTCTTCTGGGAAAAGGAGACAAATGAGATAGTATCCCTACCACTGCAGCTGTGATTGCCTCTCCCTTGGCCCTCTCCAGCTCCCTGACTGTCCTTTCCTGTCAAATGTATTACAGGTTCTGGAGGAGGAAAGAAAAGCATGGAGTTTCCTTTAAGACTTTTGATCTTCTAGTGCCATCTATTGCTGGTTTTAGTTCTGACTTGCTGAGTTTTTTAAAAGCCTGAAGTAATTCAGGGCTTTTTAACTTAAATGATTAATTAAAATATAAAAGAGAACAGAGCCAATTGAATTCTCATTTCACTTGGAATGACTTTCAGCAATGCTTTTCTGCTCAATAAAATGAAGGTAACAATATCCATTAACAATTTAGATTTGTAGTAAAACTAAAGGCAAGGTAATCCTAGCTTATTTTCTGAAATGCCCATCCATTAGGCCTCAGTTATCAAATAATTATCTCAGTTTTCTAATCTGAGAAACTCATTCAGTATGTTATGATTTTATCCATGTATATTGGTATTTTTCTATTAAGATTTTTTATCCAATATTGCTTAAAATTTTGTTGCAAATAATAATTTCCTCTCTCCCTTCTTGCTTGTAGAGGATCTGTTAGCACTGACATTTCCTTTACATGAGCAGAGGGAAAAAGGGTAACAAACAACAACCTGATGCTTGTGATTATTGTGGATGTTAAATCTGCTGGGCAAGAAAACTCCCTTTATTCTGACAAGATTCTCTATTCTGTATTATAGAGATAATTTACTTGCAGAGACACAAAGACATGATTTAAGAATCTAATTTCTAAATTCTAGGAGCAAAGGGTGGAATTTCCATTTCTTGTCTGACTTTGCTTACTAATTAAATGTTAAAATAAAGTGAACTTCCCATGTTAAATGCATGTATTCAAAAGATAGCTTGCTAAAGTTGTAACTCTTGACTCCCTTTTAGCAATGTTTTGACAGGGTATTCTGTTCATGTCAAAACTGACTGTGATTCCTAACTTCTGATCAACTGAAAAACTCTGAGTATTCCATGGCTATTCTAAAAACAATGAGGAGAAATGAAAGGCTTGCTCATTTTCTTCCCAATTATTCTCTCACAGTCTGTTTTTGGTTGTTGATTTTTTATTGATTCATGAAGTGCCAACTATAGGAAGTGCACCCAAGGTTTGACACTAGAGGCTAAGAACATACGGAGCAAAATAGGTAAATAAACACTACCAGAAATAATTAAGACTTTTTAGGCATTTCATGTGCATAAATGTGTGAAATATGGGGAGAAGGCATGTTCTTAGATCCTCCTATTATATATCATTCAAGTAATTAAATTAAGTTGGAAGATCTAAGATGGCTCTGTAGGGAAGTGCAGGCTGTACTCCTCCTCTAGAAACTGTGGGAATGTAGGCAGGTTTATCTTGCAGAAGGGAAGACACTGGACCATGGGGACAATTGGAGAGAGCAGTTAGAGAGGGGGGACCCAGTTGGCTGGGGGAGGGGAAGTTTTGGAAGTTAGGACAGGTAAGCCAGCACCCATCTGACTCAGAGGGAGAAGGAAGCCAAGGAAATGATTTGGCTGGAAGACCAGTCCTCAGTCAGCTCTGAGAGTGAGGAAAGCCACAGGGCAGCCAAGGGTGCTTCCCAGTGTCCAGCAGGCTCTCAAGGTGGGGGAGCTGCAGGACACCAGATATAGGGACAGACATCCAGCCAGTTCAGGGGAAGACAGGGATAGAGGGGAAGGGGAAATAGGTCAAGTGGACCAGATGTCAACCAGTTCCCAGGAAAAGGAAAGATGTCAACTGGTGCTGAAGCAGCTCCAGGGAGAGGGGAAGGATGAGCTGATCAAGCAAGTTGTCATATCTATCCACCTTGGGAGAGAGAGGAAATGGGTCAGTGAGGAGGTGGGCC
>PVKH010015119.1:0-16218 GCA_004027955.1 Chaetophractus vellerosus | reverse complement strand
CCACAAAAAAGCACCTGTTCACCCACTCAATCCCTCCTCTGCTCCCCCTTTTTCTGCCAAACTCTCACTACACTGAAATTCCTATCATTGCTGCCCACCAAACCCCAATATCCTGCCCCTCTTGATTCCCTGCAAAATATCAAGCCTACAATCATTCACCTCTTACAAGTAAGCCTTTAGCTTACTCCTAAATTTTAAGTCTCAGTGTATTCCTAAAAAATAATAATTCAAAATATATGTGTTAAATATCTGTCTATCTAAACTGCTAAGTTAAAACTTAACTGCATTCATACTGCTCAAATATTCCTAACTGGTTGCTAAATACTAATAAAAGTGTTTCAAAAAACAAGCTTGCATATTATAAGCAACACTGATTCCAAAAAAAAAATCTTAAAAGCAGTACAATCAGAAATGTATAATAATGAAAAGTTTAAAAACAGCCATACCAAAAAAGGTAAAAATTTTGAGTCAAGTTAATGAACTTTATATTTTGGCTCGTGTGTCTTAAACTCTTTTTGTGTTTATCTGTTTGTTCAGCATCAATGTATATTTTGATACCTCCAGATGGTAATATTAAATTAATAAATGAAAATTCTTAAAAGAGCTCTATTCAAATGGCCAAAAAATCAAATACATTAAATATTTAAATTTTTTAAAGACATGTTTAAGAGGAAACAATCCACAGCACATTCAAGATCACAAGTGCACTCTTTGTTGCTATGGATCAAATTATCTAGAGTTACCATCTTTTTTTTTAAAGATTTATTTTATTTACTCCCCCTCCCTGCCACTTGTGCTTGCTGTCTGCTCTCTGCGTCCACTAGCTGCACATTCTTCTGTGTCTGCTTGTCTTCTTTTCTCATCTTCTCTTTAGGAGGCACTGGGAACCGATCCTGGGACCTCCGATGTGGGAGAGAGGCACTCAATCGCTTGAGCCACCTCATCTCCCTGGTTTGTTGTGTCCCTCATTGTTTCTCCTCTTAGTCTCTTTTTGTTGCACCAGCTCTCCACATGGGCCAGCTCACTGCAGAGGCCAGCTCTCCATGTGGGCCAGCTCACTTTCACCAGGAGGCCCTGGGAAATGAACCTGGGACATCCCATATGGTAGACGGTAGCTTCAGCCACATCCACTTCCATATCTATAAAGTTTTAAAAGCTGTAGTATCAATTAGCATACTGATGCAAAATAAAAATTTTGTTCTTTCTCTGTTAAAGTAACAAGTTCTGTTTTAGTAAAATGTTATAAAGAGTTTTCCTCCTGAATAACCAATATACAAAGAAAAAAGTCTGTTTCATCAAAATAATTTCTTGTGCTTTAATCTTATCGTTTCCTTGGTTAAGAAAAATAAGTCTTATCACTTTTAAAGAAATATGATGTTCAAACCTAACAACTTTTAATGTTTTGCTTTCTCAAAGTCAAATCCTGAAAAAATATCATTTTACTTCAGATTATTGCAAGAGATTTATTCTTTCACCTTGAAAAAAGTGGAATAATAGTTAAGTTCATTTAATATAAGTTGAAAAAAAGTGTTTAAAAATGTTTGAAAACTGTTATAAAACTAAAAGGGATTCTTTAACACTGTTAGTCAAAGTTGTATGAGTAAAATGTTCATGAGTGCTTAAAAATTGTATAACATTCCTGAAATTTAACAATGTTTCAGCATAAAATTGGATAAAAGTATAATGTTAATCATCATTTTAATTATTTTTTAAAATAGTATGTATCTCAGACACAACCTTGTCACTTCAAGAAGCAAATGCTCTGGCTCATATTCATCTGATTTGCCCCACCTCCACTAAAGAAACAGTTCTATGGCTGCAAAAAGAGAGTGGCCTTTGGGGGCTGCTAGAGGTAGTGCATAATAGTGGATTATCATAAATTAAAGTAACACCACTGCTGTATGCAGCAGCCCTAAATATTGCTAGTTTGTTGCCAGAAATTAATATCCAGTTATGTCAGTATAATTGTTTTAGAACTTGGTAAGGCTTTCTTTACTATCTCCTTAGGCAAGTCAGGCCAGCCTGCATTTACCTTCATGTTTGAAGGCTAACAGTGGATTTTGCAGTGCTTTCCCAAGGCTGTGTGCATAGCCCAACCATCTGTCCTGGCCTGGTGGCAAAGAATCTGGCTGCATAGAAGAAACCTGTGGCTGTAACCCTATTTCATTATGTTATGATATTTCGTTAACCAGTAATTCTTTTTTCAGAATTAAAAGAAACCTCAGAGACAATGGTATCTTATCTTAAGAGTCTGTGATGGGCAAACAATTAGGACAAGCTGCAGGGTCCCTGTGGCTCTGTCAAACTCTTAAGTGATGTTAAAGTGTAATGTTTTCCCACACTGCAAACTCCAAAACAATTAATGACCTTTCTGGGGGTGTTGGGATACTGAAAACCCTCCGTCCCTCATTTAGCTCAGATGTTAAAATCATTGTATGTGTTAATAAAAAAAAAAAAAGGTGTACATGGAAATAAGACACCCCCCCCCCCCAGTGGCTGCTTTTAAAGCAATAACACAGGCTCTAACAATAAAGGGGATGGACTCTAACTTACCCTGTAAATTAGATGTAGCCAGCACCAACATTAGCTTTAGGTAAAGTTTGTGGCAGAGGAAACATTCTAAACAAATACCCGTTGGGTTGTAATTATAATTATAAAAGAGGCCAAATTACAATATAGCCCCTTAATGAAAAAGCAACCGTGTGCAGCATACCATGCCCTGTTGCAAGCAGAAGGCTTAACCCATTAGTGTCCAATCGCTCTGTAAACTGCCATCCCTATCCAGGAGTGCATTGCAAATACTAAAAACAAGACAGAAACAATAAACTGTCATGAACCACTCTGTGTGGGGAAAAGATCTGTGAAAAGACATCTAAAACGTCTGCCAGCAGCAACAGGTAACCATCTGTCATATACCCGCCCACTTCTCTAACACCCCTCTCAGGACTGCTGAGGCAGATGCCCTTGTGAAGATCCAGAGCCATACCACTGAAACCTGAGAAAGAGCAGAGTGGCTCCACAGAAAAAGTGGACATTGTGACTACCAGGCTCTGTGGTGCCCAGGCCAGCAGTTTCAGCAGCCTGTTACCAACAGCTCATGAACATCGCCTACGAGTGTCTAATGTGCTCACTCCAACAACTGTGACATCAGTCCCCTCCTGCTCTTGGAATGGGCGAGATATGCTTTCACTGCTGCAGACATTGCATAGAGACTCTTGTAACCAGACAGATACTATTTGCCGCCTAAAAAACGTAAATGCCCTGTATGGGATGCCATCCCAAATTGACAGTGACCAAGAAACTCTACTTACCAGTCACCTCATGAAGTCTTAAACTATGAACCAGAATATTGTTTGAAGTTTTTATTTAAAAATGATGACATGAACGGTGTTTTAATAAAAAGATAAAGGATGATAAAAAATCCTTACAACAATGAACTCTAAGTTTAAATTCAGCGCTGTGGGCTATAGCCACAGCTCCAGTTAAAATGCTAACAGCAAGACCAAAGCAGGCACTAAAGTTCCAAGTTAAAGTGCCAGCTGCCTTATGGCCCAAAAGGAGAAGTGATAATAATTTGTTGTTGCCTACATCTCATCCTCCCCCAAACCCCTTCTCAATAGAGTAAAAGTCAGTACTTTTACACTGTTCTCAGTAATACCCCACCCCTAGGCTATTTAAGAACAAACCCAAGTCAGTCAAGGGGGCTGAAATCCCTCTTCAGACCCCCACCATGCAGGTGGGCTGAAGTCTCACTTCAGACTCCCACTGAGCCAGCAATCTAATAAACTCTCTCTGCCTGAACTTTGATCTGTCTCCAAGCCTCATTGAACCAGGATCTAACAGGCATCACCATTCCCAAATCCTCAAGATTGGGGAGTGAACAATGGATAAAGTAGACTTATTATTATTCTAGCAATGGAAGAAATCTTATCATTCATGCAAAGGCAGTGGCCACCAGAGTTTCTGAAGAAAGGGAGAGGGAAAAATAGGTGTAATATGGGGGCATTTTCAGGACATTGGATTTGTCCTGCATGACATTGCAGTGATGGATACAGGCCATTGTATATTTTGCCATAACTTACAAAATTGTATGGCACAAAGTGTAAACTAAAATGTAAACTGTAGTCCATGGCTAGTAGCAATGCTTCAATATATGTTCATCAATTGTAACAAATGTACCACACTAATGAAGGATGTTGTTGATATGGGAAAGTGTGGGAGGGGGAGGGAGTGGGGCATAGGGGAATCCCATATATTTTTTATGTAACATTTATGTAATCTAAAGGTGCTTTAGAAGTAAAAAAAAAATATTTTTTAAAAGCCACCAGAATCTCAAAACACATTCATGCAGGAGCTTTCTTCATTCAAGTACAAATACCTGAAGGTGAACCTTTGTTAATTTAAAACAATTAAGCCACAGTCTCAAACCAATGGGACTCTACCCTCTCCAGATCATTTAAGCAATGTTTTTAAGTTACATAAATATGAGAATATACTTTCCCAAAGAAATCAGTGCTTTGAAAGTGAGGTAAAAGTGAATAAAACAACATCTGAAAATCTTTATCATGATATGAACCTACTTTATGAGCTAAAATTTTTCTCTTTAAGTGTAAAAATGAAACACAAATTTAGTGCAAAGTAAATATGACTTTGTCTGCATTTGTGTAAAATTCAAGCAATTATTCAGAAAAATATTTACAACTTTTACATCCATCCAATTAAGCAACTCATTAAAACACATAGATGGCCCCAAATTAAATAATCAATTAAAAATGGAAGGACCAGGGGAGCTGAGGATGAACTAGAAAATATTTGTGGGAAAACATCAATTATGTCTTTGATATCTTAAAACATTTCTGAAGTGCCCTGATATCCATCTTGTTCCTCCATCCCACTCTCATTCCTCATTATTTCCCTCTATCCTCCCATAAGACCTCAGGCAAAGCCTCTCAATGGCAACACAGTTTTGTTCAGTGTTAAACTGGCTGCCTCTTATTTGCTCTCACCACTAGACTGTGAGGTCCTTTAGGATAGAAACTGCCATTTTATCTTTGGGTTGCCAGTGCCTAACGCACTGTTGAATAAATAAACCTAAGCATGACATTACAGACAGCACAGAGTAAGAACCCCTGATAAGAGAAATAGGTTACTGTAACTTCTGGATCATAGAATTTTCCTCTGTAGGATAGCATGCTTACCCTCTCAGGAGGGAGGGAGGATGTATGTTTTTCTGTGACTTGTAATAGAGCCTTTGGAAAATCGAAACTTATAGCTGTTCAGGAGGATTTTTGAATAAGAAAATCTAATCTGTTAGAACAAAGTATGGAAGATTAACATTAGTGTTTCTTTAAAGTAAAATTCTTGACTAACTGGGAAACTGTAGCAGAATACTATTTCAATATTTTGAACTTTGAGTAGTATTTAATAGCATTATACCTTGATGAAGTTTACTAGTATTTCTCTCAGTATTGGAAATTAAAATCATTTAGCTATATCCACACCCACACTCCCTTAAACAACCATAATTAACCACTTGCTAATTCTGTATAAACAAAGTCTGAACAGGTACTTCTTTAATGATGGGAGATTTTGCAAAAAACAAAACAAAACAAAACCCTCCCCTTGCTCCATTTCTCAGCTCCTGCAAAGGGCTGAAATATTCTCTATCTCCATTTTGTCTCCTCTTAGTTTCTCTTAAACACTCTTTTATACTTGAACTTTTTATCCATTTGTTTAGGATGGGAAATATCACATAGCATGCTTGAATGCTGATAGGAATGACCCAGAAGAGAGGGCAAATGAATGATGTAACATAAAGTCTAAAGGCTGATAGTTTCAAGTTATAGTCAATACTTAAAAGGAAATATCATGTAAGAGCTTAGCCTCAATTTTATCCATGGGTAGAGCTAAGAGAACTCAATTACATATATGAAATTCAAGGCCTTATGTCTTTTGTCCAAATAAAAGGGAGAATAATGATATATTCAAAACTACCTATTTTTAATGTATATAGAATTTATGTCTATTGTTCTTAATTGATATTATTATTCTGCCTTTTTTCAGGCTCAACAGGAATCTCTGTCTGACTCTAACTCAGGAGTTGGAGAATTTAACCAATCTCTCTCTCCTGTCCCCTTATAGTACTCTTTAAAATGTACCCAGTGGAATCCCAAGACCACAAAATTTTATTCCAAAGTAATATATTTTATATAAAGATCTCTTTTTGATCACCCTATAATTCTCAATAAGAAAAATATGTTTATAAATTCCAATTTCAAAAATTTCAGTGACCATAAGGCTCTAAGTGTTAAAAAAAAATCTCCCAGAAAGAGTAATCATTTCAATTACTGACAGTACACAATTGGACAGAACACAAATTACAAATCATGTTAAATTAGTTAAAAAATAAAAGTTAAACTGTATTGGAAATGCACCTCTGAGATGGACATGGTTTCTCCTTTTTCAGTTAGCTCATAAATTCATTGACAGAATAATACTTATTCCTATAATGAGAAGGGCTCAGCATCAGTTAATATTATTTTTAAAGGAAACTTGTTCACATAAATACATAGATATGGACGGAAGAGTTTTGTTCTAAAGACAGGACTTAATTCTTTGATTTCCTTCTGAAGCATAACAAAAATCAATAATGATTTATCATGAAATATTCAATTCTGTGAAAACAACAACAAACAAACAGCCATCCTGAGTTGAGAAGGATTTCTTAACCAATGTTTGACAACCTTCACTTTCTCAAGCCAAGAACCATACTTAAACTTCTCACTTTTTTCGACATCCTGGCAATTTTTTCGCCTTGAAGCAATCATCACAGCAATAATAAGAATAGGTGAGCAGTTGGTCTTTCTTTTGAAGAGCAGAAGGGTGTCTGTGAGAGGGTGCTTTCTGAGGGGATGCATTTTCAGGAGGGGTACATATGAATGGAGAAGTTCTGGGCACGGATTCTCTTGAAACTATCCATGTGCCCAAGAATCCCTTGGAAAGTCTTCATGAATCCCCAGTGGCACAGGACACCAAGGATTGAGGGTCACTGCTCTGGACTAGATTGGTGCAGAGGAAGGCATCCACACTCATCAGAGGGCGGGACAGGAGAAGATGTGCTACTGAGCATTCTGGACTCTAGGAATAATTCTCCTTTATGTTTTAAAGGGACAGAATTTGGGGGTGAAATCTATGGATATTTAAAAGTAGAAGGAAAAACCCAAGTACAAATGAAGCCTAAGTACAAATTAAAAGCCTAAGTACTAATAAATTTTTCCATTGAATGCACATGTGGTATTTGAATATAATTCCATGTCATATATGCAACAATCACCAAATTTGCAAAGCTGACACTGAACTGAGCACTTTGCATTTTACATGCATGGTTTTGTTTATACTTATAGTAATGCTATGAAGTTGATGCTCATTATCCCCATTTTATAGATGAAGAAACTGAGGTCTTAAGAACCCCAGTAACTTGCCTGAGGTTTCACAGCCAAAAGGTAACCAAGAAGGGGCTGAAGCTAGTGTGTTTGGCTGCAAAGCCCCAGAATTACTTCTGCCATTCTTTCTTTGTACTAGATTGAGGGATGTGTATGGATCTTGAAATAGAGAGGAATAAATTATCTAGGTTTCTGCTTTCATGGAAAATATATTTGAAACTGTCATAATTCTCAAGCACACGCTCTTATGCCACATATCTAAAATATCAACTCAACAACTTGAATATTTATGTAGTTTAATGACCTTTTGGAAAAACTAATAATATTTCTTTGTAACTTAAGTCGAATTGCCTAGATAAAGAAGAAATTGTGTGTAATAGTCAAATGATTTAAGAATATAAATATTCTCATCATTTATTTTAGCTCACTGAAAATGGGCTTGCTTTAGGATAACTCAAGGAAAAACTGAATTAATTGGCTGAACCTAAATTAGGACACTTTTTACTCATTCTCTGGAGTTATATAAAAATCTCCACTTATTTAAATAAGTTTCATGCTTCCAGTGACATGAATCATTTTATTCATTTTTATTTCTTAACAAACTCAAGCTCTAAAGCATATATTAAACTTGGAAATTTAGAATGCAGACTGTGATTTAATCAGTTCCGATTCTTCATGTGGAAGAATTTTACATTTGAAATTTGTAGAACGTTGAAAATGTAAAATTCTTCCACATGCATAGTGAGAATTGACCAGAAGTGGGGAGTAGAGATACAAAAGGCTGTGAATAGCATAAAAATCTAATTATTTGCTTTGAATAGTAGAACCTTGATTGCATTATATTCAACTTTCTCAGAGAACTGGTAGGTTATCTTTATTGTCCCTTCTGGAATTTTTCAGTGGGATATAAAGGAGCAGAGAGATTTAACAGTAAAGAGCAAAAGCTAAAGCTGTAAAGATTTATCACTGGGTTTCCTATGTATATGCCAACTCATTTTCTTTATATGAATGCCATTGTTTGAGCAGGTCACAACTATTTCCATTAAAGTTATAGCACAGGCATTCTTTCAGCCTCCAATAAAATAAGGTCTGACAGCTCATTTGGGAAACTTCCATCCTTTGTTAATTGTCATGAGTAGAAAATGATATCAAAATCTGGTAATATATCAACAGGTAATATTTGTAACAGGCAGTACAAAGCTTTTGCAAATAGGGATGCATTTGGGAGAAAAATACTTATCTTATATATCCATAAATGCTCCCAAAGGAGTAAGAAGGTAAAAAGGGAAAAATATTTTCTATTTATATTCTGAGTATTTTATGTAGGGCATCTATTTTCAGCCTTATTAAGTCTCGTGGTAAATCACAAATGAAAAGGAAATATATTCATTATAAAAATAAAGGTTTCTGGTTGAACAACAAAGAAAGTGATAGAGCAATTTGTCCTAAGTTATGAGTGACTGTAGTGTTAAATTCTGAGTCCATAGTAGATTTATTATAACCCTGTGCTATTTTTCTTGCCCTTCTCTCATACCACTTATCTTTCATCTCTCCCTTACCAGTGTTCAAACAAAAGTCATTCTTTCACACAGGGTACTTTAATTCATTTAATTATTATGCATAATTTAAAAGTTCATGACTTAATATTCCAGTCACTTATAATTCTATATACCCCGAATTAATGTCTTCTCATTGTGGCCCTATCTACTCAGCCCCCTGGCCCCAACCATTTTCTCTTTCCATTGCTACCAGAGTCCTCTTTATGAAGCACAGTTTCAATCACATCATTCAAGAAGAGCAGGTCCCTATATCCAGAAGGAGGCAGTAAGATAAACAGCAGAAGCCCTTTTATCCTTTGTGCTGCAAACTGGCAGTTATTTTTATATGGGCACCCAAAAAGTGATTCATGCAACTCTAAAACATTGCATTTTGATTTTAAAAACACAAATGCATATTCCTTTTCCAATCCTACTATGTATGTCCAAAGCCTTTTATTTGCATGTGGGTGAAATTATTGGAATTGCAAGTCATCTACCTTACATAACCCCTCCCATAATATATCTGTTATAACTGCAATTAGAGAAGGAACTTAAGACACTTGTAAAGAAATCTAAGGGCAGACTCCTTCTAGGTCTTACAATTTCCCCCACAACTTTTAAAGCTGTTATCTCCTCATTTAACTCATCTGCAATGTTTTAAAGCAACTTTCCTCATTAGTCTTTCATAAATATTATAGAAGCAAATCTCTTTTTGCACTTACTGTTCACCAGTGTCTGAGTGGATAAGCACACAAATCAACTGGTGTGGGAAGCAAACTTGAGCATAGCATGTGTGCCTGAGCATACTTTATGGGGAGAATGCAGGGCATTGCTTAACACTCCAAGAGTTAAGTGATAGCTAAGAGAGTCTATTCACTAGAGATCTGAGTTCTAACTATAACTAACATTTATTAGCTCTGTCATCTCTGCCAAATCATGAGTCATCATTTCCTCATCCATAAGGTGGGTATAAACATTTCATCCTATCTCAAAAGTATCAAAATAAGACCATATATGAAGATACATTCACAAGTATAAAATGATGTTGGGATTATTTTGCATTTTATATTTTATGAAATTCAAGGTCTTCCAGGATCTGACTCATATCTTTTTGGATTTCGCCAACACCACGCATTCTGCATCTTTTTCTCTTTCTTCTTTGCCCATCCGTCCCACCCACGGCCACCCTAGGCTTCTCTCCACCCCCATTTACGAACATATTCTAGCCAAATCAGACAGCTCTCACTTTTTAGAATACAGTCCATGTGTTTGCTCCTGAAGGTTCCAGGATGTCTTTCCAACGCAAATGACTTTTGCATGCCCTCCCACTCTTGCATTTAAAGAAACCCTCCTCGGGGCCGGCTCGATAGCCCAGTGGATAGGGCACCGGCATACCACATGGGAGGCCCCGGGTTCGGTTCCCGGGGACCTCTCCTAGCGGGCAGACCGCCTTGAGAATGGCAAGCCGCCATGGGTGGGCCAGAGCCGCCGTGGGCAGGGCAAAAAGCTGCCACGGACAGGGCAAAAGCCACCACGGGCAAGGCAGGTCGCCCACGAATGGAGTGCAGCCAGCCACCAGCGAACTGAAGCAAGAGCCGGCCGTGAATAGAAGCAGAAGCCGCCCACAAGCGGGGAAAGCCGCGCCTGCGCAGTGACCAAGTCTCGGCGCCTCGCCGCAACGGGGGGAAGGGGAGCTACAAACCTCAGCTAAAAAACCACCTACTCTGTGAAGTTTACCTCAGTTTCCCCATGCTGAATAATTCTTACTCTGACTATCCTAGCATCTCTGAGCTATTTATTACACTCTTCCCTTTATTAGTTATTTATAAACATGACTTTCTTCCCCACTGGGGGGTTCCTTGCAGGCGAGAACCAATATTTATCTTTTGACTACCTTCCCACAGGGCCCAGCAATTATTAGATATCTTTTAAACAGTTATGGTTTATAAATGAGTTGAATTAACTGTGAATGGTTACTGAAATATTTAATATTGCTCTCCCCTGCCAAAGAGTCTTCCTTAAGCTCTCTCTGTTTATACTTTCCCTCAGGCAACCCATTACCAATTCTTGTTTCTGTCTTCATTTGTATTTACTTCTCTCTTTTAGACCATCTTGCCACCCTTGTCCATTCCACCATGCCCCTCATGTGGACATCTGAACACCTGGACACCCGAACGACCTTGCAACTGCTTTTTTTGCCTCCACTCATAATCCTCTTCATTATCCAAACAGCAGCAGAGGGAAGTTAAATGGGTAAATCATATTGTGACATCCCCCGTGTAATATCTTTCAGTGGCTTTCCTTTGACCATAGGAAAAAATCCAGATTCCTTACCTTTCCTATAAGGCCTGCACGATCTGACTCTTGCCTTTCTCTCCAACCTCCTTTCTACTACTCTCCCTTTGTTCAAAATGATGCACTTCCAGTGCATGTGGTGTTCTTGAATATGAGAGGGTTCTCCTACTTCAAGTTGTTGGGATTGTCCTTTTGTTGGGAATTTTTTCATGGTCAGTTCTTCAAATGGCTCCCTTATTTTAATTCATGAGTTACAGCTCAAATGCCACCTTCTCAGGGAGATCTTTCTACCTCTTAGAAAGTGAGCAACTCCATTCCTTTCTACCCATTATCCTATTCGTTTCATTCTTAGCTATATTAAAAATCTTTAATTATCTATATTTGTTTATATATACATAGTTATAGTTACTTATTTGTTTTGTCTACCATTCCATACTAGAACAAGTCTCATGAAAGTAGGCACTTTGTCTGTCTTATTTATAAATATATCAATGGAGCCTAACACAAATCTAACATATGATAGGTACACTGTAAATATTGGCAGAAAGATTGAAAGAACTTATTTAACCTGCAGGAAAACCATTCCAATTGCACTGATACAGAGACTAGTTAGGAGAATTTAAAAGCTTGCCTAAGGTCATATAGTTGGTACAATGAATTTCCACCTGCATAGCCTTCTCCAGGTCTCTAGTGGTCATGACCTTGAGATTTTTCTTTTTTGTCCTGTAGATCCAGAACTATAGATCCAGTACTAGCCATTTATTTCTCTCTCCTTTACAGTAAAGATGCAATCAGATTTGTGTGTTACTCAGATTGAAAGGATGTCATCATTGTCCTACTTATATTTTCATATCACATTTCCTTTCACTTTAACAGTAACTCTTTGAAAGCATGAAAATGAAATTTATTTCCTTAGCATAGTGTTTTTCTTCAGTGACTTCTGAGTTGAGAGTAATGATTTCACTTTCTGTTATTTGAATACACATATTCTTCTTGCAGAATATCTGGGTAATCGAGCATAAATGAAAAATTCTAAACTTTTTCTAATGTATCTGGAAAAAATTTTCTAATAGTAATCAAAGAATCAGTTTGGAACAGTACTTTTTTAATAGGTGGAGGAGTTTGTTGTAGCTGGAACTATTCTGGAAGACTAGACACCAGGATTGTGGAAAAGGGGAAGCCACACTGCATGTGGATATATATAAAAATACAGGGATAGTAGGAGTTTCCTCTCCCATTTGCAGTTCCTTTCTCTAAATTTTAAAGACTGCTTCATAGAGCTTCTAACAACAGGTTACATAGGATTGGGGATGAGGGTGGGAGGATAAGCTTCTATGAGACAAAGAGCATCAAGAGATGTGTATGGGGATGTTTGGGATCAGCATATGAGGAAGTCAGAAAATGACTGTCTTATAGGCAGAAGCTTGATAGAGACATAACTATCTCTGCCATGAAACACATCTTTATATTACAGTAGGTTTAGAATGCAGCACTATGCATGTGTACAGAATCCTGAGAAAGAATCAATCTTTGCCTGCCTTGGTAGCACTCAGAGAACTGAAAGACAAATTTTCATATCCATGTCACAATATTAGGTCATTTACATATTCAAAGGAACTAACAGTAGATTTAGGATTCAAATAGAAATCAACTATAGAGAAGTACACACAAATGATACGTGGATAAAAGTAACTGCATTTTTTATGCTAAGTATAAAATGCCTACGGTAACTGTACAATAATCTTATAAAAAACAACAATGTGTCACAAAATCCTCTTAAATGGAAAAACAATGTCCAATGATTGACAAAGGCTGGAATCTTGCCAAATAATTTTAGGGCTTAGGCATTTTAATTGCACTGAAGAATTGTCATTCAGAATTTCTTCTTAGCAAATTAACCATTCCACCACAAACACAGATTACCAAATTCCATTAAAAAAAATAAATGTGTATTATACAATGAAAGAGAGAGGTCAAAGCATTGTTTAAGCATTTTTGTCTTCTTTTTTCCTTTCACCATTATATGGCTCAAGGTAATTGTGCAATAGCTAGAAAGAAAGGATCACTTGAGGGCAATATAATAATTTTTTTGCTTCATCTAATAGCCATGTAGATTTCTTTGGTGACAAAAGTTCCTATTCCAAATTTGAAACCACATTTCAATATATGGGGGAAAGACTGCATTTCATATTAAACTTCAAATATATAAATCATATAAGACAAATGCAAGTGAGGTTTTTTTCTTGAAGGGAGCAAAAGTCTGTCTTCTTTTAGTAGACAAATCTGTTTCACCCAGTTGACTCATTTGGAGATATTTTATATCTAGAATTTGTCAGAGCCCTTATGATAGATCTCAAAGAACAAAGGAAACTGATAATAGAAATGTTAAAAATGACAAATAAGTAAGTTTCAACATGTACTGGTAGATTTGTTCCTGTAACCAAAGTAAAAATGTAAATATCTTCTGTCTTCCCAACTGGATACATATTCTGTAATAAACTTAAGCTTTAAAGTAATCAATTTTTGGAGATGCTTACTGCCATTGTCTTCATGTTATTACTTTGTATTCACATACCACTTTGCAAAGAGGTTATTTTTACTACCAATTATTCTTCACAGCAATTTGATGCATGGAGAATCTATTCCAAGCCATTCCTTGCCTCTTCTGTCTGCTGAGTGGTGTGTACTAGGTCAGACATTGAAGGTTGTTTTGTTTTTCAACCAGGAATGAACATAATCTCTTATTTCAAGGATATCATACAGATTTTGGCAAGTAAATTATTCTTCTTGGTTTTTGTTCTCTTGATTCTTTGCTGATTTTATCTGATTTTTTTCTCCCAATATATTTTCCTGTCCTCCGAAAATATTTTACATTATTACAGAAAAGCTGCCATGATGGAAAGCTCAGGTGAGCCTTGTTTTCAAAGTCCAGGGATCAAGGATTTATAAAAGTAAATTCAGTAACTCTCTAAGTTCCTGGCCAGAAATGGAAAAACACAGGCAGAGAGCCAGGACTTTTGCCTTGATTAGTAAGGTCCATTAACCAAAGATCCATCTTAGCAATTCTTTATTATTTGGAAACTAGATAAGAAAGGGATTATAGCTGCTTTGTCTTTGACATCTTTCTGGCTTTGCTAGCTCATCTATAAAAGAATTCATAAGAAATTCCAAAATTAAGATGGGGTTGTTCTCTATGGCTACTTAAAAATTGCTCTGAAACAGTGCTTACACTATTCCTTTTCCCCATGCTCATTGCTCACTCTCAAACATGTTTATTTTTACAAATCTATGATCATTGAGGTGTAACAGAAACCAGAGTGAGAGTCATCTACCTTCTAGGCAAACCAGAAAGACTAAGAACCTGCGTAGATTCATTCATAAGAGCTTCTGGGAAGTTTACAGGCCGTAGACTCCCAGGCCTCAGTTTAGGGAAATAACACTTGCTCTTTCCATGTCTTCCCAGCACACCTGCTAGATGGCTCCAGAGAGAAGCAGGCTGTCAACAGCTCAGGTGAGGGGGAGGAGCAAAGAAGTAGGGAAATATGCATCCTAACATCCAAAATACCCACTGAGGGATTCTCTTTTCCAATTTCAAGCATCCTGAAGGAATTCACATACCTCACCAGATTTCATTCTGAAATCCCTGAATAGTAGCTAACCTCCATTTTTTCTGCATATATAATTAACACTTGCTCACCAATTGTTTTCTAGTATCAAAGGAAATAATTATATAACTATAATATATTTATATATGTATGTGTATGCATATAATCTATATAAGCATATATGTTAATTATATTTTCACATATTTATCAGATCATTACATTCATTCAGAAGAGACAGGTGTTTGAATTAATGAAAATTTTATATATAAGATTCATCATACTTTTCTTGCACTTTCTGAAGCTTAAGGTTATATGTTCAAATGATCATATTCAACCAAATAAAGATGTCCATGGTAAATAAGTAATTTTTATCAGATTTAGATTAATAACCCCGGTTTGTCATAAGCATTATTGAACGAACAAAATTACCTGACAAACCCTTATGGAAAAAAATTGGGAATGAATGAGTGAATGAATGAATGAATGAAAGGAATGAGTGGGTGAAATTTAAAGGCAAAACAAAGTTGTCAATAGTATCAATTTGAAATAATAAAATTCTTTTAAATTGTTGCACTTTAAAATCATGTGCAGTTGCAAAACAATCATTCCTTCTTAGAGCAAATATATTTTTGAAATAATATTTAATACCAATGTGGAATGACTAGATAAATATTGTTTTGCAATTTTATTCAGGTTTTTATTTAAGCCAGTTTTAGTCACATGTTTACTCAATTATATGCCGGTTATTTATCATTTCTATATATAAAAATCATACTTTAAAATGAACACTCTTATGCAATTTTAATATTTAATCCAAGCAAGAGTAGGTTAAGTAATACATCAAGTATTTTTACAAACTCCTGGGAGCAGAGTTTTATTCGCATTCTTTCTATAGTTGACATAAATCTCCGGGGCCTAAGGAAGGGCCAGATGCTCAGTGAAAAAGTCCTACAAGGTCTGTTTCACAACTTGCAGTTTTAGACATCAAATGAAGATCAGGAGAGGAGTTTAAAATACCATACTGTATCTTTATACCTCCTTCAAAGACATTACTCATTTTTACCCTGGGAAGATATGAGCTATCTCACCCAACATTATCAAAGGCACTGCATAAATACAGACGAAAAATGAGGCTAACTTCATCCCTTAAAACTGTGTCATGTTTCCAAAACTGAATACGAGATATACACATTCCTTAAAAGACTACCTTGTAAACAACACTGTCCCCTTCTTTGCCTCTTTCCTCTGTGTGCATTTGCTAGTCGTATCAATGTGAGAGGGAAAGGCAGGTGTGGGAGATAGGACAGAAGGGCAAGGCAGCAGTAGGAGATAGCTGGT
>PVKH010015118.1:0-16220 GCA_004027955.1 Chaetophractus vellerosus | reverse complement strand
CTGCTCTGCTTTCTTCCTGAGTTCAGCTGTGGGTCATCAGGGATATGGCTCTTCTCTTCAGTCTTGAGCTTCTCTGTGGGCACAGCCTCTTGGGGGCTTTGTGCTTAAGCTTTGGATGCTAGTGATCCTCGAGACCTCTCTCACATGGCAGGGTCAAAAATGGCAGCTTCCTTTCTCTGTGTCTCTCTGTCTGTGCCACCATTTATATTAAACTCCAGTAAGAGGGCAGTGACCTAACCTGGGTCAGGCCTCACTGAGGTAGTCCAATCAAATGGGCCTTACACCCACAACAGTGGATTGGTTCAAGGACATAATCTTTTTCTTTTTGTGATTCACCAAATAACTTCAAATTGTCACACATAAATATTTATTTGTTATATTTTTACTTACTTTTTAATAAACATATAATTATTCCATTTGGCTGCTTAAATTTGTTAGGTTAATTTAGGCACATATTATAGATTAGAAAAGATTTAGAATATAAAGAGTACTTACATTTCTGGAATCAACAGCTGCATACATTATATCCATCCATCCCTTAAATGTAGCCTATTAAAAAGGACATGAATGTTTTACTTTGGAGTGAAAATAATTCAGATCTCATGTTTTAAAAATATTGTCACTTAAAGATTTCCCTAAAGATGACAGTTTTGAAAGACATTTCAAAACAGATTTTAAATGGGTTTTGGAGCAAGACAATATCTTAGTAAGGCTTTGCATTTCTAGGACACATAATGAGCAATATAATCATTTGATAAATCTTCCTGTTTGATAACCATCTCACAAATAATTCTTAATTCTTTTGAGTAAATGGAGTCATGCAAATTGAGTACTATTCAAATTTTGTGGAATACTTTTAGAAAGCTTTACAAATGCCAAAATATTTGGCAATATCTCTAGGAGCAGAGAGATTATAGTTTAGCTCTGATGATCATCTGCTGAGATGTGTATGTAAGACAATCAAATTGACTGACAATTTAAGATCACTTTTGATTGTACCAATCTAAAAATCATTCAGTTATGCAGAAATTCAGAGTTGCAACTATCCTTTTGGAATTCTGAAGCATCACATCTAGCTATAATCTTATATTTTCACTTTCTTCTTTGTAATTCTTGATGAGCGTAAGAGTTAATAGAGGTAAGACAAGTAGAAAATGGTATAGTAGACACTTGAAATTCATAAATTCAAAAAGGATCCCAAGTCTAGTAACTTATAATAATCTATCATTTGTCCTGCCTGGGACATGAATTTTGAGCCAAGTGGGCCTGAGAGACTTGCTCCTTAGCTAGTGAGTGAGTCAGCCTAGAAAAGGTTTCAGCAACTGTATCACAACATGGCTTTGTTTTTATAATACTAACACTTGTGAAGTGGTGAATGTCATGAGAACAAAGCAAAATGTGATGCCGATGATGGCAGTGAAGTGAAAGTAATTTTTTTAAAGCTAGAAAATGGAAGATTTTCTACATCAAAGAGGGAAATGTTGACTGTGTCAATGGCTCAGTTCCATGATAGAATATGTCCATTAAACACTTGGTACAGGAACACAGATGAGTGATTCAAGGAACCATTTCAATGAGTTACTAAACAACTAAAAGGTGACTATGTATAAAGACAAGAGTCTGCATTAGTATAGTGTTTGTTTTGATAGCAGAATTTATTTAATGGCTTTATGTAGAATCTTCATCGTATATTTTCAGAATCACTTAGTATTTTAAGGGGTTTCTTGAAATTTTCAGTTTTTCTTTTTTCAGTTTTACAGAAGAAGCAATATGCTTTAGTGATATTTACAAGTGTAGTTATTAATGAAATGTTAGGATAAATGCTCAAGGAAATATCATCATGCATCTACTATAATTTTTAAAGAGATCATATCTGCCAGATTTTGTAAAAGCCCTGTTTTAATTGTACAAGCATCCAGAGTAAGCCAGAAATGTCCAGAAGAGAAATACAAATTTCCAACCAGAAGGTGGAAAGGACTCATAAAAAGAATCATAGTATCGACACCTCTAAAAGAGCTACAAAAGCATTTTGCCTAGTTTAAGTTTGTTTGCTTTTATAGTTTTCTGGTTAAACAAAATTATAACCCTAGTGAACAGAAATGAATTTCTTCCCTAAAAACTGTTGAACCCCAAGAGAAGAAATTCTCCAGCTTTTTTTTTTTTTTAAAGCTGAGTTTCCAGTCCAAAGTATAGGATATTTTCACTATGTTTTTTAAACAATTTGGACTCTGTATTTATCTGCTGCTTTGTTGTGATGCAGCTACAGTTCAAAGCAGCATCAAATGAGAATGTTTAAGGGGCCATTATCTTTTGTATTTTCATATATTGTCCACTATTTTTTACTGCGTAAATCAGTCTTAGCACCCCAATAGTGAAAATGTTAATATTTCTACTAAAATAGACTAAAATAACAGTGCTGAAAGGTCATTTGAGGTAAGATAATAGCTACTCGAGTTTCCTTTCTGTGTTCAGGTGCTTATTTCCATGTCATTATGAGAATTTAATTCTAAAACATTTGTATCTTTCCTTAATCTTCTATCCAAAGGTTATAGCGCAGCAATGGTTAATTCCTACCAAGTAGTTACAATCAAATCAGGTGTGTTAAGTGTGAATAAGTAATCATGAGTGAAATAAGCTTTCCAATGGCAATATTTTAAAAAATAGCAAAGATTGATTTATTCATGTGGGAAAAGAGAGAGCAATATCAGAAAAAAGAGAACAAGACCTTTGGAAAGAACTGAAATACGCAGCTATTATTGACTATAGCTGTGCTGCTTAAATGTAATGACGTTTTCCCCCATCTGGGTTCATAAACTTGTACTAATAAATCTAAATTAGCAAAAAGAGAAATAATGTTACAAACTTTCTTCTTAGTGGCTAAATGATAGGGGTATGGTCAATACGTTTTAATTCCAAACAATAAAAACAATTTCAGAGAAAAGAGTGTTGACTTACAACTTGAAGCAAAGAGAGATACCCAAATCCTACATTATCAAAGTTTACTTTCACATTTTTCCATCGGGCAGTCTCATTTCTTTCTATTAGTTCTAGGCAATCAGAATGATTATTCACTTCGGTGATGTCAAATATGTCACCAGTTGTAGTGTTAACACAGTGGTAGAATTTGCCAGCAAACAAATTAACGCCCATGATGCTGAAAATTAGCCAGAATATAAGACAAACCAGAAGCACATTCATGATGGATGGAATTGCTCCTAAAAGGGCATTCACAACCACCTAATATACAAATGGAAAAAAAGAAAAGTCAGAATTCTTATCAGTTAAAAAAGAAAAAAAAAAGACATTCTCCTAATAACCTTTAGTCTTTCTAAGTTACTTTCTATCAAGACTTTATTCTTGAATAGTTAAAAGTGAGGTAAGAGTAATCTTAAAATGAAATTTATTATTACTTTAACAATGTATTTAGGGAAACAAATTTAGGTACTATAACAAAGACACATTTTAAAAAGGTCAAAAGGGGAGTGGGGAATACTAAACGGAAAGTCAATATCAGAAAAACTTGCTGTCTGATCAAGTCAGCATATGTGTTGTTTATTAGAAATAAGAAAAAGAAGGAATCCTAACACAGAAGACTAATTCATTAAAAAAGAACACAATAAAGAACAAAAACTAAAACATTTGGACATGAGTTGATTGGACCAATATACTTTAAAAATAAATTAAAAATTCAGATGTATAAATATAAAATATTATTAAATACCTAATAAAATTCTGTCCTTAATTATTCATGCATTGCTATGACTAATAATCTTTGCATAAGAAGCAAGACAGTTTAGCATTATGTATTTCATTAGATCATCACATCGTTTATTTCAAGCTCCAGTCATGTCAGTTGTTTCATTTACTGAGTTTAATTCAATAAGCTTATCTTAAATGAAACATAATAGAAATCAGTTTCTTGGGAAAATAAGAAAAGGAAGAATGCTATGCATAGTCCCCAAATCTGAGGTGATCACATCAAGTTCTGTGCTAAATCATTACCTATCTTTTCCTATAGAAGCATGTTTCCCCCATCTCTATTTTTCTGGACCACAAATAAAAAATCTGATTTTTCATATATGGCAGCACTCTAGGGATGGTTGTCCCTGCTTCTTCCTCCACAGTTCCCATTGGAGCTGTGTCTGAGTAGAGTGAAGATAAGGAACAGGCTCTAAAATGCTCATAAAAGACATATGATGTTTCAGACTTGAACATTAATAGCTAAGTTAGGTCTACCTGATTTAACTCTGTTATTCTTGTCAATCTTATCCAAAGTAAACAGCAAGCATCAAGTTATCTTCCATATTATACCTGCCATTGTATCTGCCCATGTATATTTTTCAAATGAATACATGAGTCAATCCCTTATGCTTCTGAGCTATGTTTAAGTCTATAAGGAACTCTAAGGCCTTCTGGGGGTACAAAACAGTGTGAGAAATGGGCCAAAAGAAATAATAAAATCACTAAGGACAAAATGGGGGAATGATCATGAAAAAACTAAATTGGGTTGTGCTACCCAGGCAAAACCAGATGATGTGTTGTCTATACAGCCTGTCAAATTGGCCACCTGCACTGATAAAATCAAATGAACACTTATATTTCATTTTAAATGTGTGGATACAACTAGATTTCCTTTGGATTCAAGATTGAGAAAGCTGAAGTCAAGTTCTTATCTTTCTTTCTTTTTCAGAACACTATGGCTAGGTTCTAGACTAAAAAAAAATGCTTCTACTGTATATAAACAGATGATGCATATGAAAATTCATAGTTTATTCACGAAACCCAATTTAGAGTGTGAACAAAACAGTGGTGACTTGAATTTATTTCTTGAATTTCCTTTTGCATGAAACCTTAGGTCTCATGCTTCTTTCTTCAAAGCTTTCTCAAGGTTATTTTTCTTTTCCATCCTCATGGTCACCACCCCTGTTGTGGTCCCTGTTATTTCCTGCTTGTACTACCATCAGTCTCCTGATTCTACTCCTTCCTTCAAATCCATGTAAGACGAATGCCTCCTCCCCAAGTCCCACTTTGAGAATACCATTTTCCTGCTTTAAAATTATTTAAGAGCCACCCACTGATTATCAAATATTTTCTTTACCTTGATATTCAAATCACACCACAAGCTACATTTCTAAATTTACCTTCATGTCAATCCAAGTAATATAACTACCATGTGCTGAACATTCAGTTCCACAGAATTGAGATGCCATTATCTTTGAAATTCTTCGCTCAATATCTCGCTTTCTGAAACACTCTCTTTTCAAAGGCATTCATTCATATAGCACTTCTTTCAGGGAGCCTACCTTCACACCCCAATTAAGCCTCCTAAATAAAGCTGAGCCTTTCCTCCTTTAATTCAAGGATTGGAATTCTATGGCTGTACAGCACCATAAAGATCGTTTGGTACTGTGTTCTCACACGATAAATGAGAAAAACGAGACTAAAATAGGTTAAGTTTAGAAAGGCTAGATAGAAATAGAATCTAGTGCACTTTCCACTCTTAACTCATGCTGCTCCCACTTATCTGGTACCTACATTGCTCTATATTAGAGCTACTTGTATTCCTGTAATCCTGTAAGCTTTTAAAAATAATTTAGGATGAAAAAATGTATTTCTGAATTTTCCAAGACTTTTAACTAAGTGTATTGAATACAAGAATATAAAAATTGTTGAATGAATGAAGTAGCTATAACTAGCCTAGCCCATATTAGTCAAAACATATTTTAATTGTTATTTCTGAATATGGGATGAGAATAATTAAAGATTTGAACATGAGAAAAAGTTTTGTTTTAGGCAGGAAGTCGGAGTAATATGGAACTGGGGGTTTGCTATATGTTAACATTGACTCTAATGATGGAATTTATGATTCAAAGAAGCCTTCTGCAGCAGTGCATTTCAGAACATCACTTGCAATGTTGGCATAACTTTTGTCCAGGAAAAATTTATTTTTACTAATTAAAAAAACCTTTATCTTGGAAAACATTCAGTATAGTATTGTGGAATTTACTACACAAAAGTGCAGTCGTATTTAAGATTTCATTAAATTAGTCAATGAAGGATCATAGAAAGGATTGTCTTTTCCCATGAGCTCCAAGCTATTACTTGCTTCAGCAGAGAAAGAGGTATATTAACTGTTTTCGATCTCTAGGGTACTGCAGTAATTGTTTCCCATGTGGCAAAGACACTAGAGTGAATTGGCCTGAGAAAATTGTAAGAAACAGATTGAGATTTCAGGCTGTACCAAGGGAAGGAACTATCTTAATGAATTAATATCAGAAGTTCTTTTTCTCACAAAGCTTTTTGAAAGTCATCAAATAGAAAGTCACTAATCTAGCACAATCTGTAAAAGCTCACAGAACTTAGAGAAATTATTTCTGCCCCTGGCTGATTATCTTCATGTTATCATGAAATCAACATCTTAATAAGGGATTGATAATAAATATGCAAATTAATGTTAGGAATTTTAATAATGGACCAATGTCCACTTGTCTGAATGAATTCTCTTTGAACATCAGATCAGTACTATCCATGGATTCTAATGCTCCTCTAATAGAAATACAGAAAAACTATGTGATTAATAATTAAAAAAAAGAGTATGGCCCAGAGTAATAGCATCTTTTCTAAATCTAAAATCTACATTTGTGTTGAAAGATTTAATTAACGTAATTATTTTGAAAGATATGATATAACAATTATCTAAACGAAACTTGCAACTTTTTTTCTCCCCTGCAAAAAAATTTTCCTTCTTGCCCAATATTCCTAAATTTCAGATATAAACAAAATGTAGATTCATTTTCTACTTATACAGTTACTATATCTTCTAAGATCATAGGACGTTAGTTAGGAGTGACTTAGTCTGCTGGTATTTTTTTTTTTAATTTCTAGGTGGGTGTTGTATTATGTATAATTCAAAAAGTGGATGTTTTTATATTAATTTTCCCATCTTAAAACACAAATTACTCGTGTTCATTCAACTCTTTCTTAATGTATTTTTGACATTACAGTTTGTAAATAAGCCCTGTAAACGTACACTTTACAAAAATTAGAATGATCACGCATTCCAATTCCAGACTTATGAAACCTGGGATACTGAGCCCTGGCAGCTGTGCACACACATCAACAAGGCAATATCCACTGCTTGTACCGAGACATCAAGTTTCAGGACCCAGACCAACAAACTAAAAGGCAAAAGTTTTATTGCCTCAAACAGTGTCATTGAATTCCCAAGTTAAAATTTTAACACAATCATCCTATGCAAAGGTCCCCCACCCTCACGAATGACAAATAATCTCCCCAGAAATGGATAACTCAATATATATATACACATATATACATATCTAAATTATTTCCAGTGAAACTTAATAGAGAAGTTGACCATTGGGCTAAAATCCACAGAGGGTAAGTTCATAAAAATTTAAAAAAATTTAATACAATTGAAAGTGGGAAATTAGAATGTAAATATTAAATTGTCCCTACTGTGGTGCAATAGTACCTTTCCCATGCCCTCCCTCCCCCACTACACATAAGTCACAGTGAAAGGTTTAAAGGTAGCAAAAGGGGTAATACAGTACCCATAATAAAGGGTTGAGGGGAGGAACCAGCGCTCCACCCCATCCAAGTTGGAGCAAGATTATCCTATATAAAATAGAAATATATAGTTTGTTATTAGTTAGAAATCTAATATGACAGAACATTTGGTGTTACTTTTTGTATATGATGCTCTCTCTCTGTTTCCCTATCAATGAAGACTTGAGTTATTTTGAAAAAGAAAGTATTTAAGATTTCCTAGATTAGGAAATTGAAAATGCAAATTTAAGTACAAATTTTTATTTTACTCTAGATATTTACAACATCAATTCACTCAGTTCAGTTTTACAAGTTGAAAAATTTGGACTGGAAATTTGAAATACAATAAATGTTTAAAAGCTGTCAGCCAGGAATGTGCATAAAACATGCCAAACACAAATTGCAACGTGATGATAATTTATTTGTTACTTTCTAATTTCTTATCAAGCACTGTAGGACATGCTTTACTCTGTAATGTTGCATAAAAGCACATGCTTTGAAAAAGAGACAGAACAACAAAAATAAAATGAGTGCCTGATTTACGCTTTGACACAGCTATTACAATTTTATGCTGCTAGGTAAAGAATTAAATGAGAGTTTCTAAATATATTCAAATCTCACTTCTCAATCATAATCATCATTAGTTTCTCATCCTCACTATCATAAAACATTATCTATGATTATATTCTTACAAAGTCGAAAAATCCAAACACCAGAAACACAAAACACAGAATAAAAAATAAGGTTTTTTTTGTCTCTACAATGCCAAACAGGTTTTTGAAGTGACAGGTCAGGTTAATAATGTAGTTTATGTTCCATCATTAAGAAGCAAGGAGCAATTTTCATGATTAGTTTTACCATTTATCAGCACCCATAAGGAGTTTATATTTTTAAAACTCTAGGTTTCAGAAACTCATCTCTCTTTATAATATAAAAAAAACATGAATAATTATGGGTAAGATGAATTCTGTAAAAATTAAATGTCCACACAAATGTTGCACACATAATTTTGTTATGGGAACAAAGTGTTATATATGGCAACATTTGACCATTTTATTCATGGATTTAATAAACTCCTAAAAGGTCAAATTTGAAAGGTTTATAGAAGCTTCAAATATTTAGCAATGCTCTGATTTCAAAAGCTTTTAAAAATGTATTACTTTGATTCAGTTATAAAATTAATATCTGTCTTTAGAACTGAAACTGTCAGTACGAAAAAAGAGAAAGTGGGATTTTGTTGGAAAATAAAGTTAATTTTAACATACCCTGGAAAGAATTTCTGATAATGTTTTAGTGAAAATGTGAGCATCTCTGTGAGAAATATAATAGATTGTTTATATTATATTGTGTTTGTTTCTGAGGAAAACATTTTCATATATGCTAGGGAAATGGAAGACAAGTCTTAAGTTCTTAAAAAGTGACATTTATATTAAAGTTTATTTTACAAGGAAGCATAAGGTTATAAATAACCTACAGTGCAAATGGAAGTTTACAATACAGCTTCTATAAATATAACTAAAACTTAGGCATGGAATCATACTTAATTCAGCAGTTTTGTTTCAATAAAAGAAAATTTGATTTTTTAAAAAGAATTTTTTAAATATATAAAAGGAATGGACAATAACACAAGTCAATAATGATAAAATTTCTAATCTGTTAAGAATCATGGACAATGGTTTAATGATTCCTTAAAAGGAGGAATATAAAATTTTGTGTGACTTTGACAAATGAGGTTATGGTTAATTTATGGGTCACAGATGGCAATAAGTCCAAAATTATATATTCTATTCTTTAGGTGATAAATGTCTTACTTTATTGTCATGAAACAAATGTGTGGATTTTTATATAATTTTAAGTTATTAGTATTTATATAAGTAAAGAAGAGTAATATAGTTATACAATTGAGGCTATAGTAAACATAATTTAAAAAGTTTAAAATTCAGCCAACATTTTGTATCTACCCTTAAATATTTTCAAATAATGAAAATCTTGGCATTTTAAGAAATCTTGAATATATTGAAATAATCCAAACTTTGGCATTATATAGACAAAAATTTTGACAGCTTTTTCTTCCTTTACACTTAGGTATATGTGCAATTTATATTATTTTCAACAAAACACATTAAGTACAGTTAGATCATAAAAAATGAGAAGTAAATGACTTAGAATTCACTTTAATTATATTATTAAACCCAATACTTCAATAGCGCACTGCTGTTTTGTAAGGAAACTCCCAAGAATGGATTAGGAAATTGTCATTCTAAAGAGCACAGGGGAAAAATGATATTATATCATTTCAAGGGAGGCATTAGTTCTCTTGCATATCACCTAGAAATAGATATGCAACAGATAAAAGGATAAAGTAGCAATTTTGCAAGGATTTGCCATTCCTTTTGCATGCACGGGATTTACATTTTTTTAACGTTTAATTTAATTTAATTTTGGCTATTAGCAATACTTTAACTTCCTTCATTTTCCTTACCCTCATCCCTTCAAATCGTGATAAGGCTCTGAGAGGTCTCAGAGCTCTTAGTGTCCTGAGGGATTTGATGGCACCAAGTTCTGAGTAGCCCAAGGCATTCGCTGTTAAACTGACCAATGAAACCTGCACCCAAAATTAAATAAATGAATAAATAAATGGAATCTTTGTCATTCAATTTGTAGCTACTATATAATACAACAAATAAAATTTTTGCTTGAAACTACTCAAAGGATGAAATGTAGGACATTTTAAGGAAACCTTTTAAAAATTAAAAAAATAATAAGTTTGAAGCAAAGAAAGTAATTTCTTTCTTTCTTTTTTTTTTTTTTAGGTACTCAGGGTGGGGATTGAGCCCAGGACCTCATGAGTGGGAAGACACATCAGGTTCCCTGAGTTGGTTCCTTCATTTGTTTTGCTTGTTGTTTGTTTTTATTTTAGGAGGCATGGGAACTGAACCCCTGACCTCCCATGTGGGATGCAGGTGCTTAACTGCTTGAGCATTTGCCCCTAGAAAGTAATTGTTTTTCAGAAAGTAATTTTTAAGACATTAACTAAAAGCCAGTAAAAAAACTTAAATATAATGCAATTTATTAAATCATTTTGCTAATTTATTAGTGGAGCAATTAGTCAGAAAAACTAAACTAAAAAATTAATTAAAAGAGAAAGAAATCCAGGCAGAAGAAAATGTCATTGGTTATCTTGCCGTAATTTTTATATTACTGTTGAATTTAAGATTTTGGCAATGGCTAGTTTATAAAATACAAAAACTGCTATTATACCTGAAAAAAACAAGAAACTTCAATCCAAAATCAGTATATCCAGCTAATGATAATTTAATTGATTCTCTCAGAAATTAAAGTGCTTAAACAGTTTTGAAGGTGATTTGTTTCTTTGCCTTGCTAAGATCTTGTGTTTTCACCATTGTAAAACTTACTTTAATTAAATAATGTATCTTAAAAAGAAGTCCATTATGGAACTACATCAAACTTTTTTATACTAATTTACAGCTTCTCTACAGTATCTGGCCCTAATTGGCCAATCAATAAATATTTACCACATAAAAATGAATGAAAGGACTTCATTTGTATGGAGTACATATGATGGAAGAAAGTAAAACTTAGGTATTTCATTCTCCAAATAAAGAATTTATCAAAACTTCATATCTAAGCAAGGTTACAATTTATTTCACTTGAAAGTAGATAATATTGGACAATTTCACATACACTGTATACCATTCTTGCAATATTTTCTATTTTTAAGTGTATTTAAGTTGCCTGGTATGTAACATACTTTTTACAATATTTGAGCTGTGCTGTAATTACTTTTGTCTTTTATAGAGTTCGACACTTATCCTCATGAAAGAAATTAAAAAGAACATTGAAAAAGAAAAGATTATTAAACTACAAAATTCTCTTCAGAATTAATTTTTAAAAAATATTTCACAAGTGGCTATTAAAAAACAACTTTTAATAATAAATAAACTAAATTTCTTCCACTAAAAAGCCCAGATATGTAATAAACATAATAGACGAAAGCAGAGCTCAGGAAGTTTCAATAGGGTTAAATTATATTTTGATTTAAAATCTAATGTAAAAATCACAAGGAATTGAAGAATAATTTCTAAGGCTTGAAATCTCAATATAGAGGCTTTTTTCTTTTATGATGTAATAAAATAATTATTCTTTTTTTTTTTTCTCAATTCACTCATTTCAGATTAACAAGTTTCCCCAGTAACTTTGGCTTTGACTTTGTTCAGAATGAAGAGATAAAATGTTTGCTTGATTCTTAGCTATAGAAACACTTTCCACAAGAAACTGACATAGTCTTGCTGGATAACTGTTTCTTTTGAGATAAAATTGTCACCTGTAAATTCTGTGATATATGTTTTTCCATAGCTGAAAGTATGCCGGATCGATACTACAAAACATGTTGTTTAACTCTAATAATCTCAAAGGCAGCAATTTGTTTTAGGGTAAATGGAATATTAATCATTGGGTGTACAAATTCTATGACTTTTTGGATCTAATACAGGCTTGGTGCAATTCTAGGCAAGATTCTAGGGAAGCTCCATGCTCCTCCAAGAAGTAATGGTGGCTTTCCCTACCCTCTGGCACACCTCACTTTCTGGAAAGGAATCATATACTCTTTAAAAACTGATTAGCTCAAAGAGAATTTTTAAAAATATGACAGTAGTCCACATCCTTATCGCTATTTATCGAGTACCTTTAATATTGTGTTTTAATATGAGCATTTTATAGAGCTAGGGGTCAAGTGTCAAGTGACTTAATGACACACACTCAATAGATCGTAGGGCTGGGTTTCAAAATTCCCAACATGCCTTTTAAGTCTCACGTTTCACCACTTGCCCTACAAACTGATTTTTAAAAACTTTTTCTTGTAGTAACATGTACAGCTCAAAATTTCCCATTTTAACCACTTTAAATGTACAATTTGGTTGTATGAAGGCTGTGGATTTTTTGTTTGTTTGTTAAGCTTTTTATCCTAGATTAACCTACCATAAATCCCATCCCCAACTCTATTTTAAATCAGTACTAAATTAGCTAATTTCTTCCCAAAACTACACTATCAGTGAGCGAGTTTTGTCTAAGTAGCATGCCTGTCAAAACAACATAGTGGTCTGTGATTCACTGCTTTAGGATTAGCATAAAAATAAGATAAACAACCTTCAGAGGAAGACGGAAATGTGGAGAATACCTACATCAACAATTAAGAAGTCCAGCCAACACCAGGCATTGGTGAAATAAGTTTGATAGCCATATGCTACCCATTTTAGAAGCATTTCCAGAATGAAAATGTAAGTGAAAACCTTGTCAGCATATTCCAACATGGTCTTAATTGTCTTTCGTTGATCAATATATATATCTTCAAATGCCTATAATGAAAAAGTTATACATTTTAGCTTTCAAAAACTATTACAGTACCTGAGCTAAATATATATATATAGCATTCCATTGGAATATGAGAGCAGAAAAACAATAGACATTGCTGTTCTTTTTTTCCTCTCAAAAATCTTTTAATTATTCAATTGGGTGGAAAGCTAGCTATACTCTCCATTACTAGAATAGCCAGGAGGAAGAAATGAAGGCATAATTCCAATAAATTAATTGATTTGTTCAAGAAATAGCTCTTGGGGAGCGGATGTGGCTCAAGCAGTTGGGCGCCTGCCTCCCACATGGGAGGTCATGGGTTTGGTTCCTGGTGTCTCCTAAAGAAGACGAGCGGACACAATGAGTGGACACAGCGAGCAGACAACAAGCAGACACAATGGGCAGACAATGAGCAGAGAGACGAGGGAGCCATCTCAGGGTGGGGTGGGGGAATTAAAAAATTAATAAAAAGAAATAGCTCTTAATATCATATCTTGATGCCACCTCCCCAGTTTGAAGTTATTCCTTTTGTTTAGTTTTTTTTTCTTCTTCCTGTTTTTATTTATTTATTTTGCTACAGATGAGAGCTTGAAGAAATAAAAAGTGAAGGCTGATATTTCATAAAGCAGAAATTGTGATTAATCATCACATTGTCCAATTCTATTAAATATATAGGCTCATTTGCCTCATGTTTGCTTCTTAATTTTGCTGATAGTTAATATTTTTCAGAGCAATGATGTGACAGTGATGATAAAATGAAATTCCTACTTGATTAGACCATAATACGCTTTCTTCTACTATGAACCTTTCTCTAGTTTACACCTAAGCATACATTCATTTCAATGGTGAAAGACTATTCTTGTCTAAAGTGGCTTGTAGAGAAAATTTATTTTATCAGAGAAATATGCAGGAAAATACAGGCCTGTGTTAGAATCACAACCTTAATTTAAAGAAACTTGGTAATTGTGTTTCAATCAGACAAATGCTTTCTAGCTAGCAAGCTATTTACTTTATGGCTTAAGTACTCCATTTGTGTCAGTGTTTTTAAAAAATTCTATCTATATGTTATAACTTATATTTTTGTAAATGATTTTCATATAAATATAAATTGATTCTGCTGAAATGAACACCTTCTTATAAAAGGAAACCAAGTCTTAAATGAATCGCTTAGGCATGCTGCCCAGCATTCATTATTTCCTAAGTAGCAAGAGAGTAGTGAGTACAATTTGAAAGATAAAGAGAAATGGTCTCTAAGGACTTAGTGAACGTTTCGTAAAGAGATAGGAATAATACCATTTGAAAACAAAATTCATAGAACTCAGAGCATCTATATTCCTAATCATTGGATTTCCATTAACTGCAATGTAATTGCCATGCTTATTTTCTTATTAAAATACGAGTATCTGAATATTCATATTCCTTGGGTTATGGAATATGAATATTCCGTGTGGGTAAACTGGGGGACCAAATTTTCTGGGCTACTAAATGATAAAAATTATTAAATATCTTATTAGAAATATATATTTACATATTAAAAGTAAATCCAGAAATATATAGTTATACATTAAGTTTATAGTCTGGAAGATATGAGGTGGAGTAATTAAAAATGTGTTGTATACCTAGACGATAAAACAGAAATGATCAATAAATCATCAGTATTAGAAGATTTTAAAAATTAGTATTGTTGCTCTTTTGCTTACTATCCACTCACCAGAGCACCACTACTGAGGAGAATCATGAAAACAATGAAGGTCTCAAACCAGTTATGTTCAACAATTCGGAAACATGTTCTTCTCAGGTTCCACCACTGTTTTCCTCTCCCTTCTTCCACACTGATTTGACAACATTTGAATCTTTGTACACAGCCTGCAAGTATAATGTCAAACAGGAACAGGTAAAATAACTTCTACTGCCTCAATAACATCCTTTGTATGTCCCGGACTCATTTTTTCATTGCTATCGCTTTCTCTACCTGGGTTATGATATAGCTCTCTAAGTCTGCAGTAGTAAGAACACCATTTATCAGCTGTGTGAAGTGGTGAAAATTATTCAAGCTCTTTAAATGATTCCCTGGCTAATAATATCTCTTTCGCTGCTTCAAATTGTTGTTGGCCAAGAAAGAATTTTGGAAACAGTAAAGTACAAATAAATGTAAAACAGTTTGGCTTGTTCTATAGCATCCTATTATACTCAGGTGAAGTCACTCTAGAAAAGGGCTTCAAAATAGAATTGATAATAAACAGATGTCCCTTTAAAAGATAATATAGAGTAATAATGTAGATCCCTCCCACAATGCAGGATTGGTTACTATATAGGGTTCCTTGTGCTGCTTCTAGAAGAGCCTATATAATTTTCAAAATTAATTTAGCCTACTAAAATGTTATTTGCACAGTCCTACTTTTATTTGTCATTGCTTTCCTCATACTGCTTTCCCTCATTCTGATATCAGAATTAAATTGACAGGTATTTGTGAGTACCTTTTTAAGCAGGATACCAAAAAACAAAAACAAAAACAAAAACAAAAACAACCTTGCCCCCCAGAACCTTATTTTCAGGTTTCAAGAAAATATATAAACACAGGAAAGTGGCTCCTCCACACCCTCAACCCCACCTCAAGTGAAAAAAACAAAAAGGCAGGCATGATGGAAGAAAGGGGAGAAAGAAAAAGAAAGGGAAAGAAAGGAGAGGAGGGGAGAGGGGAGGGGAGGGGAGGGAGGTGGAGAGGAGAGCAGAGGAGGAGAGAGGAAAGAATGAAGTCAGTAAAGGTACGTATACCAGTTCTAAAGAGAAAGAGTTATAACACAATACGTTATTAACTATCAAACGAATTATATGGGTATATTTGTTATAGGTGTTTAGAGGTATAATAAGCTCTTTTACATTATGGTCAGATGAAGGCGGAAAGACTTTGAATTATGTGTGTAATTTATACAGGAAATAGAGGAAGATGCCTGTGAAGAAGAGAACATAAAATAGAGAACATATAAATATATTCATAAGGGCCGGCTGTAGCCCGGTGGATAGGGCACCGGTACACCACGTGGGAGGCCCCAGGTTCAGTTCCTGGGGGCCTCTCTGAGCGGGGCAGACCGCTTTGAGGGGGCAAGCCACCGTGGGCGGGGCAGAGACACCGTGGGCAGGGCAAAAAGCTGCCACGGGCAGAAAGGAGCCGCCACAGGCAGAACGGAGCCGCCCGCAAGCAGAGCAGAGTCATCCGCCAGCGGGGCAAGCTGCCCGCGAGTGGGCAAGGCCGCCGCTCACGGGTGAGCTGACCCGGCCCGTCT
>PVKH010015117.1:0-16201 GCA_004027955.1 Chaetophractus vellerosus | reverse complement strand
GGTCTTACAGAATCACGCCTCTGCCTGGGAAGGAACCGGCTGTATCTAGCCTATCTTACCATGTTCTGAAGTGCAGTCTGCTCCCTTCATGTTACAGAGGGAATTTTCACCCATCCACAAAGTTTGCCTCTGTCCTTCTGAGCCTTGGTTTTGTCATCTGTCAAATCAGGGCGATAATAATACGTGCCTTACAGGGTAGTGCTATAATCACACAAGAGAATGCATGTAGAGTGGTCAGTTCTGTGCCCGGCACATGGTAGACACTCAGTAGGGAAATGGTTATATCTGCTTCTACCTATGAATGCCTATGAAGTGGGGACAATCCCCTTAAGGATTAAGTGTCATTGATAAAATACCCTAATTCAGCCAGACTGTAGTGGATTTTGGCCCTCTACAGAGAACTTGACTACTGCAAACGTATCTGCTGAAAATTTCCTAATTTTGCAACTAGGTATTCAGAATATCTAATATTTTTAAAGGAAACCAACGCTCAGGGTGTCAGAGAGAGAAGGAGAAGAACTGGAGGTATATCAGTTATCCTGAAATGCTCACATCTCAGGTTCTGGATCATAAGCTGGCTTTCTGAGCTAATAAAGGAGGCTGTGAACAGGAGATTCATGGGCCCATGAGTTTTTTTAGGCCTGGGGCACCACCCACTTGAGATGTGGATGTAGGTAGTATTTATCTGACTAGCCAAAAACACGAACTGAAAGCGCTGCTCCATACCCTTCATGACTTGTGTCAGGTGTGAGTCTTGAGGGTCTGGGCCAAATAGAGATTTCAGCCAAAGTTGGGTATATTTGATCATGCAATTTTGAGCTATACAAGTTTAACTCCCCTTGAAATTCCATTATGAAACTGTGATATTAAGAAAGGAAAACTAAATGAACATAGGAGTGAATAAGGTCTCCAGATGTACTTGGTAATTAACTTTTGAGTTAAATCCAATAGTTATCTGAGAAACCTGGGTTCTGTTGACAGCACAACTAATTTCAATGAAAAATTCCCACTCATCACTAACCTCACTGTAATATTTAAATACCTTGGAAACAGAACTTCAGACTTTGATGGAATGGCTTATTTCAGACTAACCCTCCCATTGAGAATAATTATAAAAGTTGTGTAAAAATTTTAAGTAGCTCTTTGAAGGCATTATAGAATAGGTAAAGCAGCCAGCACTTTAGGGACTAAGATTCTGGAGAAAATGGAAATGCATTGAAGTGAGCCCTAAATTTGCTGCTACTCTGGCTTTAGCTGCATTGTGTTACTGAGCATAGCAGCTGATTGGAAAGCAGTGGCCTTCAGCATGCAGCAGTGTCACTAGCCTGGAGAGTTGAGGGCTACCAAGTGGGGCTTAAAGGGTAAATATCCCAAAGGAAAGGGACCTGCAGAAAATTAGCTCAGCATTCTGTGTGCAATTTCCTCTCTAGACATTTGCCAATTCCTAAGGGGGTGCATGTGTGTGTGTGTGTGCATATATAAGAGAACAAGGAACCAAGCAGAAAGTAGCTACTAAGAGATATGCTAATCAAGTTCAGGCCCACTCAAGAAGAGAGGTACTGGTGAATAGCCCAGCCTTTTATTTGAAACTCCTAAAAATGTAAGCCCTAGAAGTAAAGACAAACCAAAAACAGACCAGCCCTCACAAGATCTAAAATAAATCCTCAAATAGTCTTAATCCCAAAATGGATCAAAGTGGTCTGCCCTAACTCTATCTACTGCATAGGAAACATTAGATTATTTATGGAGGAAGAGAACAAAATCCAGAACATTTATAATTTTCAAATATAATGCCTAAGTATTCAATAAGAAATTACCAGGCACTCCAAGAACAGAATCTCATGACCAGAAGCCAAGAGAGAAACACACACATAATAGAAAGAGACCAGGAACTATCTTAATATTGTAATTATATAAAGGCTTTAAAATAATTATGGCCAAGAAAGTAGATGAAAAGATGGAGAATTTCACCGGTTGACCAGAATCTGTAAGGGGAACCAAGTAAAAAAGCTAGAACAAAAACAATTCAGTAGATGGGTTTGATAGTGGATTAGAAACAATAAAAGATAAAGTAGTATACTAGAAGGTAAATCAGTAAAAAAATATCTAGGTTAAAGGACAGAGAAAAATATGCTGGCAAATATATAATTAAGCATAAGCAACAAATGAGCCACAATGACAAAGTTGAATATATGTGTGCTTGATGTGTGAGAAGGAGATGAGAGAAAGAATGAGTCAAAAGAGGTATTTGAAAGGTTACTGAGAATTTTTCAAAACTGATGAAAAATATTAAGCCACAGATCAAGAATCTCTGCAGACATTTTGAAAGGAATTAAAGAAGACCTGATAAATAATATCATGATCAGACTGAAAGGGCCAATATTGTAAAGATGTTAATTTGCCCCAATCAGGCTATAAGGAAATGAGAAAGGTCAAGAAACTTAATGACAGCCTTGAGAAATAAAAACAAAGTCAAAGGACTTGCATGACCAATTGTCAATATTTATTATAAAGTTAGAGTAATTTAAAAAGTTTGGTATTGCCACAAAGATAGGAAAAAAAGAGCACTGAGACAGAAGAGTCCAGAAACAAACTCACAGATATATTTATGATAAAGGCACCAATGCAACTCAGTGGAGGAAAGTGTGGCCTTTTAATAAACAGATCTACTGTATATCCATATTGAAATGAATCTTCACCCTACCCCTCACCATAGACAAAAATCGACTCCTTTGTTCTAAAAGTAAAACACTAAAACTTCTATAAGATAATATGGCAGAATATATGCATGAATATGAAGCAGTAAAAGATTTCTTAATCAGAATACAAAAAGCTTTAATCATAAACAGAAAAACTGAAAAATTGAATTTCATTAAAATTAAGAACTTTTATTTATCAATAGACACTAATAAGAGGAAAACAGCAAGCCACAGACAGGGAGAAGATATTTGCAATTTATATAGCCAACAAAGGATTCATATCCAGAATATATAAAGAACTCCTGCAGATGAGTAAGAAAACTACAGAAAGACAGAGAAACCAATAATGGTCACAAACCTGAATAGGAACTTTACAAAGGAGAACAGGTAGACATAAAAAGGACATGAAAGAATATGCTCTCTCTACATCATTTGTCATCAGAGAAACTCAACTTAAAACCACAATGAGATATCACTACGTACTTACCAGAATGGTTAAAATGGAGAAGACTGAAAACACAAAGTGTGGTGAGGACATGAGGACAAAACTCTCACACACTGCAGGTGGAGTTTAAATGGCTACACCCACCTGGAGAGCTTCGTGCTAGTACCTTTTAAAGGTGAACATGTGAATACTCCATGATTCTGCAATTCCACTCTTAAGGATATATAGAAAATAAATGCTCATAAAATATACTTAGAGAAATGTTCCTAGAAACATTATTTGTAATAGTTCCAAACTAGAAGCAAAGGAAATGTTCATCAACTATGGAACAGTTAAATAGGTTTTCATGTGAAAAAATGCTACATAGCAACAAAAAAGATCAAACTCTGATTACACGCAACAGTCTTACAGATTTCATGTTGGACAAGCTAAGAAAGAATGAATACTCTATGATTTCATTTGTATCTAGTTCAAAAACAGACAGAACTAACCTATGGTGATAGAAGTAAAAATTGTGGTTAACTTGGGGTGGGCAATGATTGGAAGGGGGCACAGAAAAGGAGACTTCTGTGATTCCACTTAGTGTTCTACTTCTTTATTTACATGAGTGTGGTCACTTTGAAAAAAATCTTTGAGCGATGTGCTTATAATATGTGTGCTTTCTTGCATGTATGTTATACTTAGAGAAAAGGAAGTTTAAATGAAAGCAAACCAGGGCAGCCCTTCTCCTAGGGGCTTCCTTACTGTAAGTGCAGCCCAGGCTCTGCTGTGGTACATTTAGTGCCATTTTCCAGCTTTCACTGGAAAGTGAAAGCCGCTGGTCCCATTTATCCTCCTAACCTTGCCAGCAGAGTGGGAGACCAGCCTGCCATCAATAGTGTAAACAGAGAGAACATGGAGTATCAGAATTAAACATGTAAAGAACCTCTGGGAATGCAAAGACAAGGGCTGTAGAGAAAACACTGGATTTTGCCCCATGCAATGCAACAAGTATCAGCACCCCAAAGATTCATTAGTCATGGAATATTTTCCATAGTTACATGAAAAAATGAAAATACATCTAACTTTTAAATCAGTTGTCGTAGGACTTTATGTTGTCTTTTGGCTATGAGGAGTGATCTAAATTGAATATGAAGAGTTTTTATAAAAACAACTTCAGTGGCTGACCTTATAAAGACAACCAAGATAATTATCTTACCCCATAACATTCACATTGCTATACCTCTTTCTTTCTATTAACTCCATAATGCTCTCTACACACTGCCAATGTGATATTTTGGATGAATTGGTATACTGATATATTAAAAGTGAAATCGATACTGGTGTAAGTCTATTCCAAAAAATATCAGCTTTGTTGCTTGAGTAAATTGCTTTGTCATTTAAAAACAACAACAACAAAACCAACCAGTTAATTGTGTTCAATTGGTTTGTAGACATAGCTTAAACGTTTTCCTAACACATTATTTGCTGTTCAGCCAAGGGGAAAGTCCAATCTCAGGAGAGAAATATCTTTATTGATTACAACACCAACAGTAATTACATTGAAACAGAGGCCAGTAACACCTGAGATTCGTCTATGACCTGGTGACAGATACCTGAAGACCAGGCACAGCACAGGTCCCTCCTGCGCCCATGCCCCAGTAGTCTGGGAGGCCAGAGGATCTATGGCAGTTACTGCTCCTTCCTCTGTTGCTCGGGTACCAGCCCCTGTCCCACCTGAAACATGTGCTGGGGGGATACACAGTGAACCAGCAAATGGCTAGGATCCCTGTGCCTGCTCTTTCCTTACTGGTTGTGACTAATGCATTTGGTGACCAATACAAGGACATTTCCTCCATATTTAAGATAGCCTCATGCACACTGTTAATCCAAGAGCCACAACCAGCATCGAGGAGTGTACTTTTTCCCTTTTACCATATTCTATCTTTATACATGTTTTTATTCCTCAGTTTCAAGATTAGTTCCAAACCAGAATTTTAACCAGAGTTAGATCTTCAAATTTTCATTATGTCTAAGCAAAGAATAAGCATAGAGGTTTGATTCACTTTAAAAATGTGTAAAATGTGGTATAATGGTAACCACTAAGTTTTGATTTTTTAAGAATAAGGTTCATTAGTTACTTGCAATAATATTGAGGGTTTGACATATTGGCACTGCCTATGTTCTCAAGAGACTCTTGCCTCTCTAATTGAGAACAAAGCAGGACTCCCCAGGATGGGAGTTTAGTATTTTCTTGTTTACTGTGTGGATATCCACCCACTGAGATAACACCCTATGGCAAGATGAACTTTCGTACTCCATAGAAGCAAGCCCCAGGTGTGCTCTATCCCGCATATCCCCCCCACCTCCAGCGCACTGCACAGTGACCCTCCCCTGCCATATTTGCCAGAAGAACATTCCGACGATTGTAGTTTCAACCACAGACCTGCAAATCCCCAGAGCTCACCTGCTCCTTCCCCTAGCCATAAGTTCTGAGGCGAGGCAGAGGGAAGAATAAAACAGATGGAACATAGGGAATTTTTAGGACATTGGAATTGCTTTCAATGATGGACACAGGCCATTTTAAATTTTGTCAAAACCTATAAAAGTGTATGGTGCAAAATGTAAACCATAATGTAAACCATTGGCCATGGTTAGTAGCAATGTTTCAATATTTGTACATCAGTTGTAACAAATGTACCATCCAGATGTAAAATGTTCTTAATAGGGGAGAGTCAGAGAGGGGGCAGGGGTTGGGCATATGGGAATCCCCTATATTTTCTATGTGACTTTTCTGTAGCCTAAAGCTTCGTTGAAGATAAAGCGAAAAAAACAAGACACTTGGAATATAAGGAAGAAATTGTCGTGGTACATAAAAGATAATAGATCTTGTGGTGATGAAAGATACACTGAAAAAATTATTTTATTTTTTACTTTTATATTTATTTTTAATTTTTGTATTTTATTTGTTATTTTAAAATTTTTATTATTTTATTATTTTTATTTGTTTATTTTTTTGGCTTTGTTTTTGGGGAGGTTTTGGTTAACAGAAGGGTCACAACTGTGGCAGGGGAGGATCACTGGTGTGGGGTGTCGGTGATGGGGGGATGTGTGGAGAGGGGTGCACCTGGGGCATGCCTCTGTGGCATATGAATATGTTCAAGTGGCCATAGGGCATTGTCCCAGTGGGTGGAGACCCACACAATAACTGAAAGAATATTGAATTACCATCCTGGGAAGTCCTGCTGCATTCTCTAACAGAGCAGCAAGAATCCCCTGAGTACATAGGCAGTGCCTAGTGAAGGACAGACCATTATGCCAGGCCCTTGATATTGATGGTTGTACTTATGAACCTTTTCTTGTGAAATTGAAACTTAGTCTAGCATTATATATTGCCTAAGAGTTACCTACTAAAATCCTCCTTGTTGCTCAAATGTGGCCTCTCTCTAAGCCAAACTCAGCATATAAATGCACTACTTTCCCCCTCCCCTCCCTGGTATGGGGCCCGACTCCCGGGGATGAGCCTCCCTTGCACCAAGGGATTATTACCAAGTGCCAACTAGTGATGCATTTGGAAAAAGACCTTGACCAAAGCGGGAAATATTAAATACAAATGAGTTTTTATAGCTAAGAGATTTCAAAGTGAGTCGGGAGTTCGTTCCAGAGGTTACACTTATGCACATCTCAGCAGGATCTCATTGATAGCCACAGTAAACAGTGCCTCAAACAGTGGGGGTCATGAGGGCTCTAGAGACATGTAGACACTATAGGCAGGGCAGACAATCTCAGGAATTCTGCATCCTGTCAGTGGGCCTTACATTGGATTATATGTTCCCCAATGTAACAGAGTTAGACTCATTTATAATTTCCCTACACATGAGTCTTCTGCCCTTTTTATTTGAACCTATAATTAACACTGCACTCATTAAATGTATGTCCCAGAGACATAAATCTTCAGCCTATTCATATGCCTGGTTAAGCCCTGAATCTCAGCAGAGTTGTAGCTAACACCTACTCTCCAGTTCATTGGACTTACCCAGGAAAACTAACAAAAGGATGCTGATGGACAAAACTGATCTCAAAAAACGGAAAGTATCTACAACTGTAAGCATGACAGTTCCATCCACCTGCCCCATGGAGTCTAAGCCCCATCTCAATTGGAAACAGAGTAGGTGCACCATCCCCAAATCCAGTATTGAGGAATGAACAAACATAAGGGGGGAATGCAACTATGGACTAAATTAGAATTATTATTATTCCAGTAATGGAAGAACTTGTATCATGGATATAAAGGCAGTGGCTACCAGAGGTTCTAAGGGGCAGGAGAGGGAAGAATAGTTGTAACATGGGGCATTTTGGGGACATTGGAATTATCCTGCATGACATTGTAATGACAGATACAGGCCATTATACATTCTGTCAAAACCTATAAAATTGTGCAGTACAAAGTGTAAACTATAATGTAAACTATAGTCCACAGTTGGTAGCAATGCTTCAATATGTGTTCATCAATTGTAACAAATGTACACACTAGTGAAAGTTGTTGTTACTGTGGGAAAATGTGGGAGGGGTAGGGGGTGCGGTATATGGGAATCGCCTATATTTCTGATGTAACATTTATGTAATCTAAGCTTCTTTAAAATTAAAAATATAATAAACGTGGTACAATGGCTTGTTGATTTATTAACATTGGATGAGACAATATGCTCATTCCTCCACTACAGGGCACCTTAATAAACATATGAAAAGCAATTAAGCAAGCTTTCCACAATAAAAAGACAAATCAAACTTTTGGGAAACATGAATTTCATTTGGTACAATCAGTGAACATCCTGAAAACTTAAAAATGCCTAATTAGAGCTTTATACGGTAGGGGGAATTTATGGCCACACAAGAAAATCCAATGCTTATTTTTTATTAATTGATTGATTCATATATATATATATCCTCCCACTTATTCCCCAAAGGATTTAAGAATGAGAACGCAATCTCAGGAATCATGAATTCTATCTTCATTTTACACTGAGACTCAAAGAAGAGAAATGATCTGCCCAAGTCCACTGCATTTAAGTGATGCGATGCCAGATTTGGGACCAGACCCCAGATCCTCTAATTCACAACCACACACTCTATTCACTACGTTAAATTTTAAGATATTGTGGAAGTGCAGAAAGAAAGAATCTTTCTGAGACTTTGGAAAGAGTCATCTGTTTTGTTGGTATAAAATATATCTGCCCAGATTCCAGTTGTCTTTTGCATTTTTCTTTTTCCAAGTTATATGTGTTGGACTCCTCAGGCCTGTACCTTCTTCTCTTTGTGCTAACCAATGGGATTACAGTTTCTGGCCTTGCAAATCCATGGGCCTTTGTAAGTGTGCATGAAAGAAATCTTTCAAATAAGGAGAAAAGTTGTATTTTTCCCTGAAGCTTCAGAGAAAAGCAAATGGCATCGTGTATCATAAAAATGTCATTGGAAATGCTGTTCCTAATGCTAAACAGAGTTTTTTCTTTAAAACACATGGACTGGAGATATGGGAGCTATATTCAGTAAAAGGCTTAGTTCTGAATATTTGGCTTAAAATGTTTTGCTCTAGAAATAAAATGCTAATTATTTTCTGCTCTCTGGAAACTATTAATACTCATAAATTTTCACTTTTTAGCAAGAAAGGAATTGTTGGCACTTTTCTTTTCTCTCGCTTACACGTGGTAAAATGACTTGGATAGAGTTCTTATTTAAACAAAGAGTTTGAGAGTTTTGTTTCATATAACTGAACAGGATGCAGAAACATCACCAGTTGCCCACATGCTCTTTGAGCTGAGAGTCAGGAAATAATGTTTTCTTTCCTTTGAAGTGGCATTCTTCTCCACTCACATGCATCTCTAGCTACAAATTATTTTAAATGTTAGGTTTGCTGTGGTTGTTCCTAAATGATGGATTGAAGTTTGGTAATTGCATCTGTTTTCATGATCGATGGCACTTGTACTGCCATTGACTCCATTTGGGCCATTGGACTATATCAGAAATAAGCCTGAGATGAGTGGATTTGCCATGCTCTAGCTGGCTTCATCCTAAATCTATTGGGCATGGCCTTTGCTCCCTTTGCCTTGGACCCACAAGGAAATTATTGCTCCACTGGCCACAGCTGACAGTCAATAGGTCCTTGATGGATAGATGTATGTGTGTGGAGTGAGTGAAACATCAATTCTATTCCTCCAGGACAACCGCTACTGGAAACAAAGTACACTGAATTCCTCAAGAGGATCACTTACAACAACAATATATGTGCTAAACACAGAATTAAGAAGTGAAAACCAAGTAGGTTTCACTCTCTGTAGATACTGCTCCCATAAGAGATCAACAAGTGGAGGGTGGAAGTAGTAAGAGTAGTAGAATAAACTGTTTCTTCTTTGTGCGCCTCTAAACCCAATGCCTGCTTCTATTAGACTTCTTGTCATGCTGTATTACAATCAGTGCTTTACTCTCCTGTGCCCCCACAATGAAGTATATTCCTTGAAGCCGGGACTATATTTTGTTTTGTTTGTATTCCATATAGCCTCATTACTTAGCACAATGCCTGGACATAGGGATTACTCAATAAATGTTTGTTAAATGAATGAATGAAAAAAGCATATGAAAAGAAAAGAAAAATACATGACCATCTGAAAGAAAAATGCTTTCAAAACTCAAACATATAAAATAGACCATGTAAAGAAAGAAAACACTTGCCAGACATCTTTGGCCTTGTCTATATATATGGACGTTCAGCCTCTCTTCTTGGAATGAAATCTAATAGAGAGACTCCATTTTCCTGAGTGTAATGCTTAAATCGTTTACAGTGGAACTCTTACAAAAGAATGCATATAATAAAGAAGCTCCTATGGTATTATAGGCTAAGTATGTGGATGGGGGGGGGAACACAACACAACAAAAACTATCATTTTTATTATACAATCTACACAAAGTGAAGATTAACAAAATCTTAGCCAGGTAGAGGGTATATGAAAAAAGATTGATTTTCCCAAGAGGAGGAGAAAAGATCCCAAGAGGGACGTAAGATTTTTATGTTTATCTAACGTTAGGTTAGATTTTAAAAGATTGGGAAATAATAACTTGGAATAAATTATCCCTCTGTTCCTAAAGCCCATGCCTGCTCTGGAGGATTGCTGAGTCAAGAAAACTCAAGGGCTGTACTACAGGGGAGTTTCTATGATTTACTGGGATCTGAGGTGTCTGGGGAAATAGTCATGCAACTCAACCAGGTGTCTGTACTTTCCTTACCGTTAGCAGAAGTGTTTATTTTTTACCTCCTCCAGCTCTTGACATAATGCAGAGGTCAATGCCTCTTATACAATTGCTTCTTTTTTTAAAATTTTAATTTTTTTGAAAGATACTTAGAGCACAAAAATGTTACATTAAAAAATATAGGGGATTCCCACATGCCCTGCTCCCCACATTTCCCACACTTTCCTGCATGAACAACATTCCTCATTAGTGTGGTACATTCATTGCAATTGATGAACACATTTTGGAGCATTGCCACTAAGCATGGATTAGAGTTTACATTGAAGTTTACACTCTTTCCTGCACAATTTTGTAAGTTATGACAAGATACATAATGGCCTGTATCTGTCATTACAATGTCATTCAGGACAATTCCCAAGTCCCGAAAGTGTATTACACCTGTTTTTCCCTCTCGCTGCCCTCAGAACCTCCAGTGGCCACTGCCTCCACATCAATGATATAGTTTTTTCCATTGCTGGAATCACAATGAGTCTATAGTTGAATACCAGGAAGTCTACTTTAGTCCATAGTTCGTTCCCCAAACCTGAGGATTCTGGGATGGTGATGTCCACTCCACCTCTGAGAGGGGTCTTTTACCCCTTAGGGCCAATGGATGGAGCTCTCTTGCTTGCAGTTGTAGACTCTCTCAGTTCCTTAGTATGGTGGTTGTCCATCATCATCTCCTTGTTAGTTGTCCTGGGTGAGACCAATGAACTAGAGAATAGGTGTTGCAACTCTGTTGAGAATCAGGGCCCAGCTGGCATGTGGAAAGCCCAAAGATTTAAGTCTCTTAGTACTCTAGTACTAATTATAGGTTCAAATAGAAGGACAGAAAAGCCATGTGTAGGGAAACCACAACTACAATTGCATCTTTACCCAACTGGCTGCAACTTTCCTGCAGTCTTCCTCAAGCAGAAACCCTGGTGAATCTTCTTGCAGTTCACTTTATCCTCTTAGCCTATCATTTAGCAAGTAGATTTCAAGTCATTCAACATTCTGTTTTATCTTCAGCTCTAATTTGTATAGCTCTTTCAAATTTACAAATGATATTACATACATAATCCTCCACCCCCACCCTGTCTCAAATCAAGTTAACTTGATTGCTGTAGTAAGGTGCAGAAATTGCCCTTCCTGCAGGCCAGCATGTACACTCAATCCCCACTGCTTAGCAAAGAGGAACCTGAATCTGATCAAGCCCCTCGACCTAACAACTAGTTTATGGGAAATATACTGGATAGAGGAAATGACACTCAGGGGATCCAATCAGTTGAAAGTGTGACGCTTCACAGAACAAGTGACCTAGTTTATTTAACAATTGCCATGAAAAGGTGAGGACTCATAGAATAAAAGAGAATTGGCAACATGTCAAAACAAATGCAATGTCGAGAACTTGTTTGGATGTGAATTTAAACAAACTATGAAACAATATTTTTGAGACAATCTGGGAAATTTAAATATAACCCAAAGATAAGATGGCATTACAGAGTTATTGTTAATTTTTTAGTTAATTTTGAGTTCCTTTAAAAATAATTATTATTTATTTTTATAAAATTGCTATTCTGATTATGTTATACAAGTTTATCATTTAGAAATACATGCTGAAGTATATATGGGATACATAGCATTGTGTCTAGGATTTGGAGAGGATATTGGAGTACAAAATTTGAAAACTGTTAGATTGATGGATACCCAGGGGTTCATTTTACTAATTTTGCTGATTTAGTGATTATTTGAAAATTTCTACAGTTAAGAGTAAAAATAAAAGTTTTAAAAAGAGAGAGAGAGAGAGGAGGAGGAAGTAGTGGACAACAGTGTTGACTTCTGCCAAGGGATGGGGCAAAGGAGTAAAATTTCCCATTCAGTTTGGTGACTATCAGTCATTGGAAATCTTGGTGAAAGTTGTTCCCAGGTCGGATGGGAGTAGATGAGGATTTATGGTTGAGAAGATTTTTATTTTATTATTACTATTTTTAAAGGGAGAGACCTTAGAAATTTAAAAATCTGATGCAATGAGAGCAGGAGAAGGAAACAGTACCCAACAGGGTAAGGTTCCAAAAGCAGAAGAGGGTGTGACCCAGTGCACAGGGCAGGGATTGGCCTTGGAAAAGAGAAGGGGAAGCTTCTCTATTAGAAGGAGAAAGGATGGAATGTATGTAGATGTAGATAGTTGATAGGTTTGGATCAAAAAGAGGAGAAATTTGCTCTCTAATGATCTCTGTTTCCTTTATAAAGTAGGAGGTTAAAAAGAAATAAAGGCAGGATTTCAGGATAGTGCTCATCACCAATTTGTAGCTTCCCTCATCCTCCTTGTGGTATGACTGTCCCAGGAGCACTCAGCTGCTCAGACGCTGGCCCAGAGAAACAGGAAAGCTGAGGGTATTCAAGGTTCAGGTTTTGACCAACAGGGTGCAAAGAAAAGAGGAGCAGGAAATTTAGGGTGTTGATGGGAGTATTATTGAACTAAATTATCCTGCACCTTATGCTGGATTAGAAAGGAAATGAACTAAGCAGTGGGCTGATGGATTACGAGAAAGTACAAGGGCAATGGGTTGGAAGTCACAAGGAGGTCTAAGAATGTCAGCTGGCAAGCCTGAAGGGGAGGCGGCTGTGGCAGGAGAGGAGAGGCTCTGATTACCGAATTTAGTGGTGGGACATTTATGGGTGATATGATGGCAAGATATGAGTGTGAATAAGCGGCAATGGGGAGTGAAGGAAGTAAATAAGTGAAAGTCACTTTTCATCATCAATGGCAGTTCATTCAAGAAATAGAAGAATTTCCTAATAGCCCTTACCCCAACAGTTACAGGCCCAAAATACCATGCTACAATAATGCAGGGCACTAAGAGGGATTTTAGAGCTTTCCCAGGGAACAAGAGAGAAAATAACGGTGTCACTTTAAACTTTTGGAATCCCTTTGTCTGGATGGCTCATACTCCCAACATTCTTACAGTGCACAAAAGGGGACAGATTTTAAGAACAATGGGACAAAAAGTCTATTCTTTATTAAAATAGGGTTACCAGAAGTTAATTGAGTCCATTTGTCTTTTCAAGCTTAGAAAGAGCCAGCCAAGAGACCTCTTGGGCAAGGAGGTGAGCCAAGACTCATAGAGCCCAATACCAAGGCCTGATTCATAACTCTTCCTCCCTTCTGGTCAAGTCATTCCCAAAGGGTAGAAAGCCTGAGCAGAGAGCAGTGCAAGCTCCATATAGCTGCTCTCACAGGAGGATTTCCCTCTCTCAAAGCCATGGAGCTGACCCCATGGCCAGGTTGCTAATGAGCACTGTTGCTACAACAGTTACTCAGTGTAGCTCAGTCTCTCCCACTGGCTCATGGCCACCCCCCTCCTGGGCTGTACCCAGAATTGTCCAGGTCTACAGTTGACATCTCCAGACCCCCAGTGAGGCAGGATGCTCTGCCAGATCAAACCACGCCTGTGCTCCAATCAATCACCCATCCCCTACTTGCAAACTGCTAAAAGAGTAGCCCTGCTTTGTCTTCTGCTTTCTGCCACAACCCAGGTTTACTTATGCACATCCACGGATCTCTTCTCAAGGTTCAGTTGACAGCAAGGCAACAAAGAGAATCAAGAAGCTCTCTGCAGAGTACCTATGGTCATTTCTTGCTAGTATTTATAGCATAGTGCTATGGGCTGAACATTGATCCCAGTGATAGAAAACAGAGCAAATGAAAACATTCATCTTCCTTTTCCATTGATCCCCAGATAGGGACAACTGAATTAGAAGAGACTGAAGCAAAACAAAAGAAAAACACGTTGACATGTTTAAATATTACAACATTATTATTGAAAACAAAGGGTCATTCAAGAGCTTTACAAATGAAATGCTTCCTTTCAGTAAAATATAAATTCACAATGGGGCCTTTAAGACTCAGGTTGGCAAACAGTCGTCCTGTGGCAGGGGCTTCTCCGAGAAGGGGGCTGAGCCCTGGGCTAGTGATCTCCAGGGCTGAGTGTTTACTCGGATTCACACATCATAGAAGTGCTCCAAAATCTCTCTTACCTTACACACACCCTTAAGACCAAGGAACACCTTGGAAATGCTAAGTTACCATCATTGGTTTTCATTATTAATAGTTGGAACTATAAACCTGCAAGGCTATAATCTGTATATCACAAACTATCATCATATTTGTCTCTGGAAGAGGTAATAACATAATAAATACTCTTTAAATCATTTTAGATCAATGATTATTCCAGTTGGAGATACTCTAAACGTACTTTAAAAACTCCACCTAGGAAAGGCTCACTTTCCCCCAGTGAGTTCTCATGCTTCATTTTGTGTCACCTCCTTTATTCAGAGAAATTCCAGTGCAGCTATCCAGGTTCCTACAGATCAGTCCCAGGGCTCAGTCTGCTTTAAGACACACCTAAAGTTTATGGATGAGAAGAACATCTTATACAGGAAAAGAAAAAAAACCTGTACTTTTCTATATTATTTACAAGGGCCAAGTTTGATCCAGATACCAACTGGAAACAGACTCTTTTTTCTTCTTTATTGCTCCCATTAAATTAATCCATCAAGACTACATCTGGAAATTAGCATGGTTTCAGGATCTGGATAATATTAGGTTCCATGGTGTCTTGGCTACAGAAGGTAGATCTGCAAATGTTAAAGGGAAAAAAAAGGGATTTTAATATGATGCTGGGGCGGGGGGGGGAGACATTGGTAGTTATTCTAGTTTAGTGAGTAATTATAATTTTGTAAACACCTTTACAAATATAATATTTATTTCTTACAAAATTTTCCTTCTCTGATTGCAAAATTTCAAGGTAAACATATTTTTATACTAGTTGGAAATTTCAAATTACATATTGGTTTTAAACACTACATATAAAATTTAAACTTTAATGTAAATGCAAAGGAAAAATAATGCTTACTTAGATTCATATTTTCCAGATACATTTGTCACCATTTCTGCTCCCAACTTATTTGGAGACTGTCCAAATGAATGTTTCTTCCAAATGAACTCAATACTTGTAATGTTTCCAATGTTAATGTCTGTATCAATTAATTTTGTATAAGTCATGCCTGGCTTAAGTTTACCACTGTAAACAGAAATATAAAACTCATAAACTTGTACTGAGTATCCACAAAACTGAAGTGAAAGAAAACATCTACATGTGTACCACGGAAGAGAAAATGCATGTGCTGGCATTTGCTTTTAGGAGACTTATCCTTTCCATTCTCATTGATGAGCATCTCAGAATAGCTTGGTTCCAAAGACTGAAAGAAGGGTGATGTAAATGGGAAGCGTGATTGGCTGACTTTTAGGGGATGCCTAGAGAGGCATTATCTTGAGTTCTCCATCAAGAAAGATCTGGTCTTGGCTTTGTAGTATCAGAACCTAGATTTTATTGGCACTGAGAAATGATCAAACTGACTACGATGGACTAAATCCATATAAAATGAATCTGTAATCCAGAAGTCAGATTATCAGCTCACAATGGGGAAGTGCTTCTTTTTTTTATTAGCCAGAATGCTTTTCTACACAATCCCTGGCACATTCTTTCTCCATATAAAGGGACATGGGTAACCAAGCCAGTGATCAGAACACGGTGGGTATGGCAGTAGAGCAGACAGAGGTGGATTATATTGAGCCATATTCCATCCAAGCTAAAATGAGGCCGGATGAAATCTTCCTTTCCCACGATGCAAAAAATCCTTCTGTGTGGGCTAGAGTGCTGTGTCACCCATATCAACATTTCTTACCTCCATGAGGGCTACTTATTTCCCCATTTTCTAAGACCACTGAAAACCATCCTCCCTCCCTTGTTTG
>PVKH010015116.1:0-16215 GCA_004027955.1 Chaetophractus vellerosus | reverse complement strand
TTCTATCCCAAATTTGTGTATAGAGTCTATGCAATCCCATTCAAAATCTCAGCAGGGATTTCTCTAAAAATTGATAAACTCACCTTAAAATTTATTTATAAATGCAAATTTCCTAGAATAACTGTATTAGTCAGCCAAAGGGGTGCCTTTGGAAATATACCAAAAATTGGTCAATCTTTATAAAGGGTATTTATTTGGGATAGAAGCTTACAGTTACCAGGCCACAAAGCATAAGTTTCTTCTCTCAACCAAAGTCCACGTGTTGGAGCAAGACAGCTGCCGACGTCTGCAAGGGCTCAGCCTTTGGGATCCTCTCCTGCCGGGGCTGCGTTTCTCTCCGGGCTTAGCTTCTGTTTCCTCCACAAATTCAGCTGTAGACCATGAGGCTCTCTAAGCTTTGCATCTCTCCACAAGGCCAGCTGTAGACTATCAGGCGAACGGCTCACTTGTCTTCTCCTGGAGCGCTCCTCTCCAACATCAGAACTGCTTCTCAAAAATCTGCTTCTCTCATCTCTGTCTTTTGTCTAGCCTTTTATACTTGAGACCACACCCACTGAGGGGTGGGGCTCAACGTCCCACTGACGTGGCAGTTAACTCCCCAATCACACCCAGATTAAGAGATCAGTCTACAAGCATGATTCAATTTATATTTTTGGAATTCATAATTACATAAAACTGTCAAAACATTACAATAACCAAAACAACTGTGAGGAAAAAAAGTTGAAGGACTTCCACTATCTGACTTTAAGACTTTCTATAAGCTACAGTAATCAAGACAGTGCAGTATTCGTGAAAGAATAAACAAAATATAAGTGGAAAAAAACAGCCCCAAAATAGATCCACAAGTAAATAGTTATGTGATTTTTGACACAAAAGCCAATGAAAGTCAATGAGGAAACAAATGAAGCTGGAGAAACTGGATACCATAGGAAAAAGTAATCCTAGAAACCTACTTCATACTTTACTCAAAATTTAATTGGACATGGATCATAAGCCTAACTGTAAAAGCTGAAACTATATTTCTTCTAGAAAAAAAAAACAAAAAAAAACAAAAATAGAAGAATATCTTCAAGACCTTGAGGTAGGCAAAGACTTTTTTTTGATAAGATACAGAAAGCACTAACCATAAAAGAAAAATAAAAAATAGAATTTCATCAAAATGAAATTGGCTGCTCAGATGATATTAAGAAAACTGTTAGGCAAGCCAAAGACTGAGAGAAACTATAAATATTTCTCAATGGACTTGGGTCTAGAATATATACAGAAATCTTACAACACCATAATAAGAAAACAACTAATAAAAAATGGTCACAAACCTTGCAGAGACACATTTTTAAAAATGGCCAAAAAAGTGTATGACATGAAGAAGACTCAACATTATTAGTCATCAAGGAATTGCAAATTAAAGCCACAATGAGATACCATTATACACTCATTAGAATGGCTGAAATGAAAAAGTTGACATCTTCAAATGTTGGAGTGATAGTGGATCACCCAAATTCTCATATACTGATCTTCAGAGCACAAACCGCTTTGCAAAACACACATCTATCCTATGACTGAGTAATTCCACTCTGAGGTATTTATTCCAGAGAAATAAAAACATGTGGTTACACTAAGCTGTGTACATAAATGTTCATAGCAGTTTATTCATAATAGCCAAAAATTAGAAACAGCCCAGATACCCTTCAACAGGGGAAATGGATACCATTAATTCATACAATGGAAAACTACTAAGCAAAAGACAGGAACAAACTACTGAATTATGCAGCAATATAGATGACTCGAAAACATTAGTCACAAAAAAAATACACTTTTTAGGGTTTCATTCATATAAAATTCTGGAAGAGTTAAAACTGGTCTACCGTAGTAGAAAGATCGGTTGTTGCTTCAGGCAAGAGGGGTTGACGGAGAAGTGGCACAAGGAAGTTGTTCTTTCTTAACAGGTGGGTGAGTTAACTACGTATTTGTCAAAATTAAGCAAACTATATATGTAAGATGTGAGCATTTCGCTGAATGTAAATTATATGATATTAAGAAATTTTTAAATAGTAGGAGACTTAAAGTACTCACCAGTCTCCAGCTTCCAGATATCTTGCATTGGAGAGATGAGGGATGAAGCTGCCTCCCAGTATCTCATTTTTTTTCACTCCATCTCCCTCTCATTTCCAAGGAAGAGTCCCTATAGTTATATCCATTCTTAAACAAGGAAGGATGGGGATAGAATTTTCTTACAGAGTCATTCTGTTCGTGCCCAAAAGGAACAGACATTTTCCACTTTTCCACACAAGGGGAAAACCTTTGTCACAGATTAAAAACAGAATTTTCTAAAATATAACTCATTTGAGCAGAACGACGTTAAGACTCTGTTTATGCAATGTTTTGCTCATGAGCCCTTACTGTAGAACTGCTGAATTAAAAGCAGTTGACATCAGAGTTTTACAGATTTTTTAATTTCTACTACTGTAGTTGGAAGGTGCTGGATTCCTCCAGGTTCTTGGCTATGTCGCATACAAGAATTTAAGAAGGTGCCACTTTAATTAGGCCAGTAAAAAGGGATTATTGAGAAAGTAGAGGAAAATACACACCCGAGACAGGGACAGGGCAACCTCCAGGCAAAGAGGAGCACCTGGGGGGGGGGGGCTGCCTTTATTAAAGCCTTTCTTCACTACCTCCCCCCTTTCCTAAGGTTGGGAAGGGGAGCCAGCTGTGTGCTGTTCTGATTGGTTACCTTACAATCCCCACCTGTTGGCTCTCAGGGCCCCAATGAGGAGGCCTTTTGTTTGTAGGTGTCCAGGACCAATGGGGAGGCCTGTTGCAGTTAGTCCTCCTTACCCGGGAGGTCCCAGTGCCTCCGCAGGAATTTCTTGGTGGGGGATTGTCCTCCGGGGGTTTCTGGGTGGGGCCTCACAGCCATGTTCTCTGCCTGTGACTCTTCTTGCATCTTTCCTTGTGCTAACCTGCCTCACTATGTTATCAATAAATGAAATTCAGCATCCAAATTATAGCTGTACCAAGTTTCAACTCTTTTTAAAAGGATCCTTGGTTAAAATGGGCTGAACTCGTGGTGTGCTGATGGTTAAGTTCAAATAGCAATATTTTATTGGGCAAATTTCATTTCCTCCTCTGCCTTTAAATTAGGCAAAGTTTATGATTTTTGTTGAAAGGTGTGCTTCGAATTAATTTAAAAGTTTCTTTGTAATAGCTGTTTAGTGACCAAAAAATAAAATAAGCTACTTTAAAATATATATATGTATAATATGCATACATTTTTATTTTCTTGATGACTTGGGGGCATCATTAATTCACTTAAAAAAAGCAAAACATTTTTATTGTAGTAATACATATACAACTCAAAATTTACCGTTTTAACCACTTTCAAGTATAAAATTCAGTGGTTTTAATGACATTCACAATATTGTACTACAATCACCAACATCCATTATCCCAACTCTAAAAAATGTCAGCTTTTTGATCCATAAAGTTAAGTTTACCAAGAGTAAGCTGAAAAGTTTGAGTTGTTAGGAGGTCAAATCCCATGAGGCCAAAGTATTTATGGAATTTAGACCCATTATCCTTCCAGCTTTCCATAGTCAGAGCTGAGTAGCTTCATATCACAGAAAAGTGGTTTACAGAGTTTTTTTTTAATTATTCTATTTTATTTTATTTTATTTTGAAAGAAACTTTAGATTACATGAATGTTACACGGAAAATATAGGGGATTCCCATATACTCCACCCCCTCCCCCTCCCACACTTTTCCCCATTAATAACATCCTTCATTAATGTGGTACATTTGTTACAATTGATGAACACATATTGAAGCATTGCAACTAACAGTGGATTACAGCTTACCTTATCATTCACATTTTGTCCCACACAATTTTATAGGTTTTAACAAAATGTTTAAAGGCGTGTGTCTGTCATTGCAATTCCAGCTTTCCATATTCAGAGCTGAGTGAAATCATGTTACGGAGAAGTGGTTTACAGTAATTTCTTAAGTCTTTTCCCAGACAATTATTTCTTATTTCCTATAATTCAAGAGGTAAACCCATCCGTGCATGTACTACTCAATAAGAGCTGTATATTGAATAGGTAACATTCTTGGCGAAAGGAAAGCACATAAATAACCGAGAGTGCCAGGCACACAGACCGCAGGCCTAAAAGAGGAGGAATCCCCTGTCTTCAGCAGACCTTCCACGGACTCACCAGGCTCCTGTTCTCCAGCCCAGTATCTCGGCATGCACGCTCCCATCTCTTAACTGCCCACATTTTACACCTTCTTCAAGGCTCATGGTCAATGCTATCCCATCTGTGAAATCTTATTCTCTTCTCTACAGCCATTAATAATAATAGCTAAAGTTAATTGAATATTTTCACGTGCCAGGCTCTTTTCTAACCATTTGACACACATTAGCTCAGCTAAACATCACCAAACCCCAGTGTGATAGGAATCATTTCATGCTTCTCTCCAGAGCTGGTTTTTCTCCTTAAACATAGGTCACGTCTTTACCGCATAGTAAATGAGCCCCTTCAGTGGCTTCCTATTGTGCACAGGACAAAGTTTCATCTTAAGGGAATTAGTGATGTGGCCCCATTAGGCCCTACCAGCCTTTGTCACCTACATCCTACACTCAACGCTACAATCTCATCAGACATCCTGCTATTTTCTGCACATGCCATGTTATTTTATAAACTTGTTCATTAGGTCAACTGATTTTTCAGCGCCAAATAAGTTTTTCCCAATGTCCCACTGCAAATGCTATTTTTAAACAAATCAATGTTATTGATACAAATCAATAAAGCATAAATTCATCCAAAGTGCACAATCAATGGTATTCAGTATAATCACATAGTTGTGCTTTCAATCATTTTTAGAGCAAATGCTATTTTATTCATCCAACCAGCCTGGGGATACAAAGATTAATAAATTGTGGTCCTTGCTCTTGACGTTTACATTCTGGGAGGGATACTGAAAATATGAACAATTATTATATAGTGTGATATACTTTTCCCTATGTCCAGTCACAGTGAATCAGCCTTGCTGTCATCCTATACCTTACTCGGGCACTTACTCATTTCTGCCTGATTTTTGCCTCCATTTTTCTGCTAATTTATACACTCCTCGAGGGTAATAGGTACACATAAATCACTCAACAAATGATGGATGAACGATTTGGTTGAGCTAATGAGGCCAGCCATGTAGAGCTTTTAAGAAAACTTCAGCTGATACAAAGATGTATAGAGCCTTGGTTCAAACATTTCCAGAGAGGTGGTTGCAAATATTACAGTCATGAGAAAATGTTCTAGGAAATTTCCTTGTCCTAAACCTTAGAATCTTCTGAGTCTTTTTTAGTATTTTCCTCATTATGAGGCAGTAAGTATTAGGACTAACTTGTTGACAGAGCCGGAATCTGAAATATATAAAAGTAGGTTAGAGCACAAATTTGGGCATCACACCGATCATTTTAGGGCTCTGCTTAGATACGTAATAGGAATGTGACCTTGGACAAATTTCTTAACCTCTACGACATCCAATTCCCCCTCTATAAAATGAAGACAAAACGTCTTTTGGTGGCTTATAAAGATTAAATAAAATAACGTACTTAGGAGCATTCCTGACAGTGCTGAAGAGCTACTAATAATCTTTATTATGAAAATTACGCTACTGTTATGACACCAGAAATGCTATGTGCTCTTTTCTCTTAGACACTAACTAGTTTCATGTGGAGCTAAGTGAGACATAACCATCAGCAACTAGGTGAAATGGCAAATGCCCACAGCTGTTGTCAACTATTTAAGTAATTGTTGGGGGTTTGGCTTGTTCTTTTTTTTTTCTTTTAAGTTAAGATACCCAGAATAATAGACGATTGCACAAGCTAACACATTATCTAATTAAATTAACTGTATACCCTTTGCAAGGAATATATGTAACCACGGAAAAGCATGTCTCTTGTTTTTCAGGTTCACTTTCAGTGAATTAAGGATAATAATTATTCTCATCTTGAGTGTCAAATTGAATGTCAGCTTGCTTTATTGTTCATGGGCAAAATATAAGTACCTTGGGGAGAGGAATTAGTTCAATGTTTGTCAAAGGTGGGATAAATAAAAGTATAATTAAGATATCAAAAAATCAAGAATTCTGGATGAAAAGTGGAAACATTTATTTAGGGGTTTAAACAGCAGCTTAGAAGCAGATATTAAAGCTCTCTTTTATTAAGCCAAGTAGTTATATATTTTAGTAACGGGCTTAATAAAAATTTATCATTACATATTTTTGGTCAAAAATCTTACACAGCCTTGAGAAAAAAACAAGAAACACATGATTTTGTTTTGCTTGTGTGAAGGTTCATATAAGCAAATGTGTGTAAGTAGGGTTTTTTTGTTTTTGTTTTTGTTTTTGTTTTTTTAACAGTTTAACATCGACAAAGAGGCTGGGGAAAGGCAGATTTACCACCGGTACTGCATGGAGCGAGCCTCTGTGCACTGTGCTCACGTGTTCACCACAGTGTCTGAAATAACAGCAATAGAGGCAGAACACATGCTGAAAAGAAAACCCGGTAATTATTACCCCCGAGGCTGTCCCTGATTTTTTAGTTCCAAATAACATTAGACTATGAAAATTTTGTTTTCACAGCATAAAATAACTCTTGGAGGAAGAATCACATCCACTCTTAATGCCCAGACCTTTATGTGTGTTTTAAAATTCTCAATTTCAGTAGCATTGCAGTGAAACCAACACTGAACTATATTTGGAACGTATTAAGTGCTATATCTGTGCTTGTTGAATAAATGAGCTATGTTTGAAATGCCCTAAGCCTGAACTGGGCTGTCATAATGACGATGTGTGGAGCCAATCTGTGTTGGTTTTTAATAAAACAGAAGTCAAGGGAAAAAGTCAGAAAGTTGCGTGAGATCACCCCCAGTCCTACATTTTGGAGCGTGGTCTCGTTGGTCCTGTTTACTAGAACTCTGTTGTTTTACTTTTCCCTCAGACCTTGTTGCAATTTTTTTTCTGGAAATCATCCCTATATCATCCTTAGGTTGCCAGGGGGAAGAGGCATGTTTAGAAAACATGGCCCTACCACCTGGCCACAGCGGATTGGCCCAGAGGTAGATCCTCAACATAAGCTGAGCCAATCAGCATGCTTCCATAAGACGGGGCCTAAACAAACGAATCACTGTTGTAATAAAGTCTTGTATAATGTAGATGCCAGCTTTGAAGCTGTTGCCATGTCTTTTTCTGTCATGTTGCCTGGGATACAGAGACCATTAATTACAGTAAAGTTCAGGACTTCAGGTTCTAAACAGTTTAGACCATGGTTTAAACTAATTCCAGAGGCCCAGCTCAGTCTTTGCCGTGCATCCTATCAATAAACTCCTTTTTCTACTTTAGCTATTATTAGTGGGTTTCTATTACTTGCAAACAAATGACCCTAATTAATATATCCTCCTTACTTAATCCCTATTGTCTTGTCTCTAGTTGTCTTTTTTTTTTTCAGAAAATAGTTGAATGTCTAAAGGAGGTATTTCAAGGTGCTACCTAATAATTTTTTAAAAGTCAAGAATCGAAGTAGTTTGCCTAGTAGCAGCCTAAAGATCCTATGCTATCCTTTCTTCTTTCCAAGGAGTCTCAGAGTTTCGCTGGAATTCTCACTCCCATTCCTCTTACAGGATATATGCTCACTTCTCTTCAATCTTCCTTTTTTCCCTATGATGTCCTTTTCTGAACTTACAGAGATGCTTTGTTTTTTCCTATTCTAAAAATTCTTTTGAGGATGCTTCTCTATTAACTGACAACAGAATTTCATCCTTGCTCCTGCAGCCAAATATCTTAGAAGCATAATCCGCAGTTACTGTTTCTACTTACTGCTTCCACTTCCCCTTGGACTCTGGCTTCTAACCCCCACCAACCTCCCCAAAAATCACCAAATTCAGGTTTCTTTATTTCTAATATTCTTTGACATTCTTTAGCATTCAAAGGTGGTAGACACCACTACCTTTCCCTTACTTTTTGTGACACAACACCATCCAAGTTCTCTAACATGATTCTTCTTTAGCCTTCTAATAGTTTTTTCCTACTTTTATTTATTTTTAAAGATTTATTTATTTATTTCTCCCCACCCCCTCGTTGTTTGCACTTGCTGTGTGCTGTTTCTTTAGGAGGCATGGGGAACTGAACCTAGGACCTCTGATGTGAGAGGGAGGCGACTACTCACTTCAGCCACCTCCATTCCCTGCTTTGTTGTATCTCTCATTGTGTTTTTTCTTCTTGTGTCTCTTGTTGAATCATCTTATTGCATCAGTTTGCCATGCCTGCCCATCACATTAGTTCACTGTCTTGCTCATTTTTTTCCTTACCAGGCACTGGGAACCTCTGCTCCCAGCTTTTGTTGTATCTCTCATTATGTTTTTTCTTCTTGTGTCTCTTGTTGCATCATCTTGTTGTGTCAGCTCGCCACGTCTGCCCATCGCACTAGCTCACTGTCTTCCCTAGGAGGCACTGGGAACAAAACCATGGACCTCCCATGTGGTAGGCAGGAGCTCAGTGGCCTGAGCCACATCCACTTCCCTTTCTTCTGCCTTTAAAAGCGGATGTTCTCCAAGATCATACTAGATCCTATTTTTTCTATGTGCTATTTTCTTTCATTCCTTAGAGACACAACCGTAGACTTGTGGTGAAAACATGTGCTTGGTGCCAAATGTCTGAATTCAGTATCAAAAATGACTTATGTTGAACATATATTTCTAGTTATGTGACATTGTACAAGTTAAGCTCTCTGTGCCTTATCTGTATAATGAGGAAGATAATACTGTCTCTTGGACAATAACACTATCTCTTATCTAAATTTGTTGCATTAAGTAAAAGGATTAACACGTGGAATGAACTCATGTCAGTGCTTGACCTGTTGAAAAGGTTCAAAAACCGTTGTTTTTTTCTTATTTTGTGTGGATCACTGTCTAGGTTTTCACAAGCTCTGTCTGTATGTCTGGCTGCTCACAAGCTAGTGTCACCTGAAGTTCTGCTAGAACTTTAAACACTGCAATCTACTCCACGTCCGACTAGTGATAGATTCATTTGGTGGCTATGATTGAAATTGTGAAATATCTGAACACTTTGTAGCTCAAGTAGGTCAATGGACTTTTAGTAGATCATTAAACATAAAATCTTTCCCAAGAGCATTTTGAAAAGAAAATATGCATCATGTTGCATAGGTATGACTTTGTATTTCCTAGTTATCCTTGACATGCTACCCAATTAAAATTATAATCACAGCTACAATGCTGAGGGCACAACTCCAGAGTGAGAGGCAAATGTTGGCTGAGTCAAAACCTTGTATGAGTACTGTGAATGGGGACAGGCATTTTAAAAAATAAAATCAGAAGTTACTTTCTTAGACCATTGCACTGTGGTCTAAAGAAATATGAAATCAAAAGTTATTTTCTTAGACCATCATGACAATCCTGCTAGCTCTATACCTATCCCCAAGATAAAGAACTTGCAATCCAAAGTTTTGCCTCCAAAAACAAAGCACTTTAGGGATTATGTAGAAACCAGTGGTTCCTACAATGCAGTGGTTCTTCAATTTCTATACTTTTGCACTTACAAAGTCCTTTTTTGCTGAATCACTTTATTTTCTATAGGAAAGAGAGGGGTTCTAGGGTGCTGCCTCAATTTCATGTATAGTCAAGATTATCAAGTTTCATTTTTTTTTTCCTTATTTCAAAGGCATCAGGTTGTGAAGGATTTTTTTTCCTCTATGCAAATCCTGAATTTAATCTCTGTTTAAGGAAATACTCATTGTGTGGTCTTGATAGGAGGCACGACTCTGCCCTCCCCCAGCAAAGCCTAAGGAGGACAGAGTGTGACTCTCCCGGCTCCCGGCTTCTGAGCAGGTAGGAAGCAAATGCGGCTTTCAGAGCCCGCCGATGCTCCTGCTCAGGACTTGAAATGTTGAAAAAGGGCAAAGAGGCCACGGCATTCATAGCAGTGTCAGAGCAGAGGTGGCCAGAGGTGGCCGTGATCCCACAGCTCTGCCTGCTCCCCTCCCCTGAGGCGGGGTTCTCCGCGGCCCAGCCTCCTGTCTCTTCCTTTCCGAGCTGGCTATCCTGCCTCACCGCTAATTCTGCCAGCCCTTTTATGTCATTCTGATCAGTTCCTTTTCTGCTTAAGTGAGTCAGACTTGGTTTAAAGCAGCTTGTTTTACATCCGAGAGTGCTGACTGGTAGAGAAAATTACAGGAAATTATAAAATATAACAAAACTACAATAGAGGAAAGTTAAAATGTGTACAATTCTACTATCCAGGGTGTGATAGACTGAGTTGTCTGCCCCAGGGGAAAAACAACAGCCTGTTCTTAGTCTTATCCCTCTCTGTGGGTGTGACCCACTGTAAGCAGGACCTTTGTTTATTTATCTCTCCCCACCCCCTCATTGTTTGCACTTGCTGTGTCTGTTCATCTTCTTTGTTTCTTTGGGAGGCACTGGGAACTGAACCCAGGACCTTCGATATGGGAGGGAGGCTCCTAATCGCTTGAGCTACCTCCCTTCCCTTAAGCAGGACCTTTGGAAGAGGCTATTTTCAGTTAAGATGCAGCCGGCTGAATCAGGATGGGTCCTAATCTTGCTCCTGGAGGCCTTAGAAAGAACAAGCGTCGGGGAGGAGCCAGAAGAGAGGGGAGAGGACATCGCCTTGTTGTGGGAAAGCATAGAACCCAAAGATTGTCAGCCACCCAGAACCTACTGACCCAGGAGGAAGCCAGTCTTCCAGCCTCAGAAACCGTGAGGCAATAAATCGTCTAAGCCAACCCGTTGTGTGGTATTTGTCATAGCAGCCTGGGTTTTATGAAAATCAAATAAATTGATATTTCTCAAACATTCTAATGAAACAAGTACACCTTATATAAATGTTATAGGAAGAGAAAACGCATTGTAAGAGGCACTTGTCATACTGTTTTGAATACCCTATATGGCTTATCCAGGAATTATTTACAGGAAAGCCTTCCCTGGAAACTCTGGTGAACTAAAATGACTCTTGCTGTGGCAAGGTATGTAAAGTAGTATAGCAAATGCCCAATTACTTAGTGAAAACTCATAAAAATCAGCAAAATGTTTATGTGAAATGCCCAGGAAGCCTGGGTTGCTTTTGTGGAAATATTTGAAGAGACTATCTTGTTAATTACAAAATGTTCTTCAAAACAATTTGATATGCTCACACTTCTAGCTCAAGCGTCCATTGCAACAACCACAACAAAGTGCTTTCTGACCCGGCTTCTGTATTAGGTCCCTGGGCTGCTGTAACGAACGCCCACACACTGGGTAGCTTTCCACAACATAGATTTCTCTTCTTACAGTTCTGGAGGCCAGAAGTCCTAAATCCATTTCACTGGACTGAATTCAAGTGTCGGCAGGGCCGCCATTTCCTTGCCTCTCTCAGTTTCTGGCGGCCACCTGTGGTGCTGAGCTTGTGGCCCTTTCCTCCAACTTCAAAGCGCATCAGCTCCAATCTCTGCTTCCACGATCCTATCTGTCTAGGCAGCCAGAGCTCCCTCTGCCTCCCTCTTGTGGGGACCCTCGAGATTTCATTGGGTCCATCCGGATCATCCAAGATAATCTCTTTATCTCAAGGTCCGAAACCACATCTGCTAAGTCCCTTTTGCCATATACGGATCATTCACAGGTTCCAGGGCTTAGGTCCGGGATGTTTGGGGCCGTTATTCTGCCGACCACACCTCTTTCCTTGCCTACTAATAACCCACATATTCGAGAGTAGTCTCCATCTTTCCTGTCAGAGAACAGTATTCTGGAAAAACAAGAATGTCTTCCAGTCTGAGCAAAATAATCTTCTGGGCAGAGGGAGTCAGTTTGTATTTGAAAAAAGAGCCTTTTCAATTTTCCAAATGGAGTGAAAATCACCCTTACTTGGTTGAAATAAGATGGCAGAGGTAGTTTGGTGCCATGGTAAAGGCCATGACAGCTGGGCACAGACTCCCTGCATTGATTCTGCTCCCACTTACCACCACGTGATCTCAGACAGGTTGTGTAATGACCCTGTGCCTCAGTTCCCCCCTCTGAAAATGCAGTTGACAAAAGCACCCACTTCATCGGTTGTTGCAAGGATATTAAATGATAGGTTGTAAACTGTTTAGAGCAGTGACTTGTGTATTGATAAATATAAGCTACAATAATTATTATCATTGCCATCAATCAGGCTCTTTCATTGTACCAGTGGCTCATTGTTATTTTCATCAGGTGCTTCTGATTTCCCTTCTCAACCAGAAGACTTGGAATTCTGAAGTTTTATGAATATTTAATTCTATCATAGTTAGATAGATCAATAGTATTTAACCTCATAGATTTTTCTACAATGGTACCTTCTCTCAGATGATTTTCATGATGATTTTGCTTTGCTATTCCAGATGTCGTTACTCCAAATGGCTTGAACGTTAAGAAATTTTCAGCAGTGCATGAGTTTCAAAATCTACATGCCACATACAAGGCCAGGATCCAAGATTTTGTTCGAGGTCATTTCTATGGGTATGCCTTTCTTTCTTTAAAAACAAAGAAAAGAAAAAATAAATTGCATGTGATTTTAGGGATCTTTGATAGAGAGAAAACAGCACTGTTATAGTATCTTCCTCAGACCTCTTTGTACTTTAACAGAATTCATGTGTACATTTTGTTGATGTTGCTTTATTTCACATGAAACTGTTTTGTTTTATTTTAGTCATCTCGACTTTAATCTTGAAAAGACTTTGTTCCTTTTCATTGCTGGGAGGTATGAGTTTTCAAACAAAGGAGCTGACATCTTCCTAGAATCCTTATCCAGGCTAAATTTCCTGCTGAGGGTAAGAAAGCTTTACAATCCCCGGTAGCTACTAAGAAAAAGAAAAGCAAGAAAAGAAACATGGATCTTAGAATCAGAAACACCAGTTTGAATCTCAGCTCCACCACTGACAAAATACTTAAGAAAGCTCAGGCACAATATTTAACCTCTTGTGCTTCTCTTTCCATATTAGTAAAATGCAGACGTGACATCTACTGTACAGGGCTGTGGCTGAGCAAGCTGCTGTATGGTGCATCAGAGCAACACAGGCTCAGCACAAGAGAAACTTGCAGCAAATGACTGCTTTGTTACTTACACAGCACAGAGAGCAGGGGAAGAGAGCCCATCACGGCCAGTCTCCCAGGGAGGCCAACTGAGCTCAGGGTCAGTGGGCGGCAGCTCCACGTGCCCCACTTGGAGTTAGAAAGGGGAAAGAAATCCCTGCTGGGGAAGGCAGGATATGGCAGGACCCTGCTACTGGGATTTCTTGCCCTGAGATGCAGCTGGGGCTGCTTGTTTCCAGTTTCCAGGTTTAAAGTAAGGTCAGGCCTCTTCTTGAAACTTAGCATCTCAGCCTGTCGCCTGCTGAATGGAAACAGCTGCACACAATAGAAAGGAGGGGTTGGGTAGGGAGGGCTGTCTGTGACTTCCCCACAGTTAGCACAAGGATTAGGTTAAATTATGTGTTTAAGGCGCCTAGCAGAGTAGCTGCCACACCGAGTGTGCTTGTTCCTCTCCACTAGGGGTAGAAAAGAGAATGCAACACCAACATGAGAACCAGGACAGCTAACAGAAAAATGTAAACAGTCTGCTCGTGCGGGTCAGTGTGGACAAGCTGGAAAATAGAATAAGTCAACACTAAATTACTCATTACATTTCCAGTCTGAAATTCATATATGGTCGTGTTTAAGTTATTTTTTAACCACAGGAAAAAGCAGTAATAACAATGACAATTGGGTTCTATATTTTAGATTATCAATGCCATGAAAATATTTTGTCTGAATGTCCAAATTGCTAAGTTGGTAAGTCAGGATTGAAAGAGATTTAAATTTAAATTTCTGGAAAAGTCTCAGGTAGATAAGAATACTTTCTCTGAATCACACATAAGTTTGTTTTTTTATAAAGATGTTTTAAAACGCTGCTTTTCAAAGTTTAAGGTCCGTCTGCTACGGGTTCCCTTTTATCTGTGTTGGGTTTTCTAATCTCATCAGGTGCATAGAAGTGACGTCACCGTGGTGGTGTTTTTCATTATGCCTGCCAAGACAAACAGCTTCAACGTGGAAACCCTGAAAGGACAGGCTGTGCGCAAACAGCTGTGGTAATCCCGCGTGTTCTCAGTGTTCTCCAGCAATAGGTGTAAACGGATTCCTTTAAGAGAATGATCTCTGCCGTATCCCCTTGGGTATCTTTTCCTTAAGATTTTTACAGGGCATATGCTACTCGGTTCTTTCCTCATTGCGTGACTATGTTAAATTATGTAATAACTAAAAAACAACTGTGTTGCTATAAAAACTTGAAAGCAGCTACGATGGAAGGAGAAATGTTTAAAGAAGAGCCTCTGTAGAAATCTTTTAAGATAGGTTGAATTTTTTAAGTTTTTTTTTTTTTTAATTGTGGAAATGTCCAACATGCAAAAGTCAAGAGCCATGCTTGGTGACGCCTACGTATGTGTCACCTACACCCAACATTTTTCAATTAGTTGTTAACCTTGTTACATCCACACCTCCTTCCACTCCGTCCCCCACTCCAGGTTGTCCCTGCTTACTTCCCAGCAAAAGAGAGAGTGAGTTTTAAGCACTCTGGGAGTGTCGGAAATGTTCTACTGCCTCAGCCCTGGAGGTTTTAATTCGAGCTAAGTTGGCAAATGGGAAAATAATGGAAGAGGTCATGAAAAAAGAACCGCATGTTTTCAAAACATGCACTGACAAAATGACAGCATGACAGTCATGACAAATAAAGATTAAAACTTATGACACTGTTCCAGGAGTTCTTAACAAGGGGTCCGTGAGCTTGAACTGAAATTAAAAAAAACAAACATTATTCTTGTGGGGACATGTTGGTGTGAGTGTGATATATTTATTAATAGTACACAGAAGAGTGTGGACTTAGTAAGGGGTCCGTGGCTCTCACCTGTCTGGCAAAGGGGTCCGTGGAACAAAAAAGGTTAAGAACCCCTGGTGTAAGTGAGAAATCTTTCTACTTCAAACAGGGACATTGCACATTCTGTGAAGGAAAAGTTTGGAAAGAAACTCTATGATGCATTATTAAGGTAGGTGCTTGGAATACTTAATACTCTTAATGTTTAATATGAAAACATTTAGAATAATTCAAAAATTTTGCACTATAATATAGGACTTAATAGTCTTTGAAGACATGTTAAGTCATGTGAGCAGGTTTGGCTTTTTCCTCCATTTGAGAAACACACCTAAACAGAATTTACAAATGAGAAGACCTTTATATGTGCAGGTAGGTGCTAATTACCTGCAACTTCATTGAGATTTTAAGTCAAAATGAATATTGATTTAATATATATGAAATATATTTTATATATCAAATCTATGTTAACATATAGATTGTTTAATAAATAATAAACTATATATTGACGATATATAGGTTTTGTTCTAATATGAAGAGAAAACTGTTGTCTTCTGACCCCTGCGGGCTGTTGTGCATCATTTCTTTGTACCAGAAAAAGAATCAACTTGTACAGGGCTGTGTTATGGGCCCTTTAAGACGTAGTACTCAGGAGTGGACAAAGACCGTGAGAGTGTTCCCTGATGGTCACTATTAAGGCTTTTTTCTTTTACTATTAAGGCTTTTATACTATCAAATGTGTTATTTTATCAAACTTCTCCACATTTCAGGAATTTGCCTGAGAGCTTCATCAGGAAACTGTCTGCTTTCCATTTGTTTTTAAAGTGCTTTAGAACAGTCTCTGAACAGAGGCAGTACTGAATTACTGCCAGCTGTTTTTATTCTTCTTGTTAACATTGCTTTCTCCACAGAGGAGAAATCCCTGACATGAACAATATTCTGGATCGAGATGATCTAACATTTATGAAAAGAGCCATCTTTTCAACTCAGGTATTAAAGAAAAACGGTGCCCACCATTGCCCGTAATTACTAAAATCAATGTAAATCAACATTTTAATTTATTGGCACCTGGTAACTTGGGAAACTTTTTAACATGAGAGCCAGAATAGACATTCTTATGTATTCACCTAAATATGACTTGTCTTTCACGGGTGGTTTCGGGGGTTCTTTTCTTTCAGGCCCTCAAGGGCTTGAGCCACATCCGCTCCCCTGGGGTTCATAGTGTTGAGAAACTTGTCTTTGTAGCCACTCATAAAATTCATTTGGAATCAAACTATGCAATTGAAAAAAAAAAAA
>PVKH010015115.1:0-16240 GCA_004027955.1 Chaetophractus vellerosus | reverse complement strand
CATTTATTTAATAATCTCTCTTACTATTTTCATAGCATTTATACTTTTTTTTAACCCAGACTTCGAATGCAAAGCACATGCTCAACCACTGAGCTACACCCACGCCACACAATGATACTTTTAATAGGAAGAAATATCTATACTTTATATAATTAGTTTAAATCAGTCTAAAGCTGCCACGGACAGGGCAAAGCCGCCACAGGCAGGGCAGGTCGCCCGCGAACAGAGCGCAGCCAGCCACCCGCGAATTGAAGCGGAGCCGGCCGTGAATTGAAGCAGAAGCCGCCCACAAGCGGGGCAAAAGCCGCCTGTGCGGTGACCAGTCTCGGAGCATCCCCGCAACGGGGGTAGACAAAGCAGACAGAGAGGAACACAAGAATGGACACACAGCAAGAGCAAGCAGAAGGGGGGAGGGGGAATGTTAAAAAAAAAAAAAGAATACTTTTGGATTCTCTAACATTCATGATAAATTCACAAGTGTCCAAATATTAAATTTCAAAATACTTAATGTCTTCAAATTAAACAAGAAATAAAAATTCAACACATTAATGCTGGAGCCAAAGACCAACTTTTCAGATATCTATGACAACTAAGCAATAAATTTCTTTTAAAAAGAGAATACAGTAACAGGGCAACCTAATAAATGATTTTGCCAAAAGCATCCTCTTTGATCCAGATGCTAGGGCTGTCCTGAAGCCTGGTCAGCACCTCTGAACAACTCAAGAACAAAGGAAAACAGCAGATGATAAGACGTGCATGTCCTTTGCTTTGCTATGTAAGTTTTTAATTGGGGGTTGGGTTAAGGAGGAAGTATAGCTTTACTGGGATATATCAAAATGATGTACAGTTCCCAGTACATTGATTAAATGGTCGGTAAAAAGTCCCAATGTCTACATTTAAGGAAGTCAGGCTTATTAATCTTTTCCACTGGAACACTCTACATCTCTTGCTTTAGAAGGTAAATATGAATTCTACATATCAAAGTCTACTTTATGTACCCTTTTCAAGAATGCATCCATGCTGACAAACCAAGGATCAGTTTCACTTTTATTCTACAAACTTAAATAGGGCTAACTGTATAACTGAAGGAGACAGCTATTAGATTTTTAGAGCTTGTCCCTAAAGCAATCAAGGACTTACCTTAAATGTTGATATTATCAAAAATCTTAAAACCTCAAACCTAAATTTAGGTAGGGTTACCTACCCATCCTTAGTGCAGAAGCACAGTACAGAAAGCACCTGATCTAAACTAAAAGTGTGACCGGATGTACAGTCATATCACTCAGGATGTTTACCTGGTTCCGAGTCTAATCTATACCACAACCTCTATTCTTAGCTTATTTTCTCAAAAAAAAAAAAAAATTCTCTAATTATAAAGAAATGCAATCAACTTCCTAACATTGCAAAATTATCAAATTAGATTTCAAATACAAATCAAATTCATTAAGAGCTTGATCATCCTTGCATAAACTAACATTTGAAGTATATCAAGTCTACAGAACTGAGAAAGAGATTTATTTGCTCAGAATAGATATTTATCAAAGTGTTATTTATAATGGCTTATAATGGCAAAAATTAAAAATCATCTCATATCCAATGAGACCAATTCAATAAATTATGCCACATTTACATGCTAAAAATAATGAAGTGACTAAACTTCACAACAGAATCACATAAAAATGTCCAAACATATTTTGCAAAAATTAATTTTAATATTTATCTTTATGGTGTTTTAAAATGTAAGATCCATGAAGACAAGGACATTGTCGTTTTTTACCCTATCTTATCTACTGTAAGTGACTAGCAACCAGTAATTTGACAAAAGGAATATATGAGCTAGAAACTGACTTTTGTAAAGTTTGCAACATGTTTATTTTAACAGACCTAGCTAAAATTTTTAACTGCTTTGAAAAATAACTGCATATTTCTGAAGCTAGATTAGTATAATCATAGAATGCTTGAACTTCAAAGAGACTTTAAAAGTTAATTCAATCCTCCTCCATTCTATATATGAGAAACTACAGTACAGATTCATTTTCTGAAATCAAAAAGGTACTGAGAGAAACAGAAAGACAAAAATGACAGTTCAAATTCTTCAACTCCTCATTAATAAGCCATGGTCAACACACAATCAGTCCACAAATCAGGGTGAAGAATGGTCATGACCATGTGGTTAGATATGCTATTGTTAACATCCTGGCTTTTGTTTTAGGAGATGTTTTCACACCTAATGCTAAGCATTAGGTAAGCATTTAAAAATTTTTTTCTCATAAATATAAATGTTGCCCCAGATTCTTTTAACTTCAAGGAAACGAATAACAGCTTGTCAGAGATTTCCAATGGAACGGAGAGTTTTTAAGATACTACCATTAGGTTGGATATGGTAATAGCTATATCTCAAAACAGCAAGCCATGGTATATCTTATCCATATCTTTATAGACTGCTGCAGAATTTTAAGGTAATAGACAATGCTGTGATATTTTATGCAAAGACTGGCTCTAGACATTTGAAGAGAACAATTCTGAGATTTTAAAAAGTGATTTTATAAAATCTACACTGTAGTCTGTTTCTCCAAAGTGTGTGTGTGTGATTTGTTCCTCATACTGCAGTGATTAAAAAAGAAAACAACATAAATATTAAAACACATTTCAATGCTAGGTGAATTTTGTTTTTAGATGCCAATAAAACTTATTTGTTCGATTAAAAAAAAAAAGAGTATATAGGGGAGTGGATGTAGCTCAAGTGGTTGAGCACCTGCTTAACAGCTTCGATCCTCCATACCTTCTGAAAACAAAACAAACAAATGAAAAAAAACCAACTCTCATTGGGGAGAGGATATAGCTCAGTGGTTGAGTGCCTGCTTCCCATGTACGAGGTCCTGGGTTCATTCGCCTGTACTTCCTAAAAAAATGAGTATATAAAGAACCATGTTTTATTATTATTCCAATAAGGAAAAAAAAAAATTTAATGAAAAAAAAAAAAGGCTCAATTTAGGAAGCTTGGGCTTATGGTATGACCTTCCTTCACCTTTACCCTCTAAATATATTTACATTTTAAAAGGACAAGATATTAAGTTTTTTTCTGTTATTCTTCTTCCCAGGACTCCCAATCATTAACATTCTTTTCTTCCTCCCCATACTGAGCTTTCAAATTGAGAAGGATTTCTTAGAAGACCCTAAAACTGATCTCTGCAGGATAACACAGCTCTATAACCTGGCACTCTTTTCCTTTCACCCATTCATTCATTTATTCATTCGTAAGTATTACTATAAGCCAGGTTCTATGCTAGGTGATAGTACTACAAAGATTAAAAAATACAAATATGAATCATTGGATCCGCTCCCAAGAAGCCTGGAGTCTAGTCTAGGCAGATAAGACTAATAAGCACAGTAAGAACAGACATAATACAGGTACATGCAAAATTGTTTGGCATAAGGCAGGGATGGCTTTTTCACAAAACAAGTAAATTAAAACAGCACTTTGATGGGAATAAGGGTTGGTTAGAGAAGACATCCCTGCAAAAAGTACTAAGCCTTAAAATAGCATTGCCTATTCAGATGGCCACAGGCAGCTGTGAGCCAGAACACGGGGTTAAAAGGGGTACGAGAAGAGATGAAGCTAGAAAAACAGTATCTAAAATACCAAACTAAGAGATCTGGATTTCAAGCCTGAGAATCCAGTTTTCCTTTCTCAAAAAGCACTGCCCCATACATTTACAGAAACATGCTCCAACGCAAGAATTCTTAACTTCAAAGACTGCCATATACCTCCACTTTGGCAGACAATAGCCTACTGATTTGTTCTCAGAATGTTTTTACATACAGAAAATAAATTACAAAGAATTCCAAATAATGTATATAGACATTCTACCCTTAAGGTGGTGGAGCCTAAGTTGGGTTGCAAATGACTTCCTTCCAAAGAATACAGTTATGGAAAGAATGAGAAAAAGAGGATAACTTTACAGTGGAAAAATCTAGCAAACACTATCTCAGCCAGGTGATCAAGGCTGAGTCAACATTGATAAGTCATGTTGACAGCATATATACCCTTAATATGACTTGATGAAAATGATGCATTACCTCTCTGGTCTTCCTCCCCAAAACACATACCCTAGTCTAACCATGAGAAAAACATCAGACAAATTGGAGTACGTTCTACAAAAATACCTGACCTGTACTCTTTGAAACTGTCATGGTTAAAAGAAAGTGTCACAACCAAGGAAGCCTTAGAAGACATGACTGCTAAATATAGTATCATGGATGGGGATCCTAGAACAGAAGAGTATTAGAAGAAAACTGAGGAAGTCTGAAAAAAGAACGGACTTCAGTTTCTAAAATCATGTCGATATTGGTTCATTAGCTGTGACAAATAATGAGACAAATAACCATACTAATATAAGATGCTAACAATTTGAAACACTGGGTGTGGAGTAGTACATGGGAACTCTCTGTACTATCTTTGCAATAGTTATATAAATCTTGAACAATTCTAAAAAAAAAACTTTTTAGGAAATAAAAAAATACATAGATTAGAAAGGAAACAAAGTATATTGAAATATTATTTAAAAAAAACAAATTTGTGAAGTAATAATAGGTGCTTCTTAACACAAATAATATCTAAAGGCAGGTCTAATTACAATAATTTCAAAGTCGTGATGAAAGTAAACAATATCTCAAGCCATCTGCAACAATCATGATTCATGAACTTACCTGAGATTTCTATGGTGGCAGTCACATGTACTTCTAATGCTTCTGAATTTTTTTGGCCTACAGTCAAAACTGAAGAAATGCTAGAGCATTTCTTAGAGCTCAGTAAAAAATAAAGATGTAATTTTTCTCTGCCTAAGTTCAAGGATCACTATCCATGGACCCTAGATAAAGAACCAATCCTCTAAACCAGTGGTTCTTACCTTTTTTGTTCTACAGACCCCTTTGCCAGTCAGATGAAAAAGACCCCTTACTAAGCCCACACTATACTGTGTATTATTTAATAAATATCACACCCACACCAACACATCCCCACAAGAATAATATTTTTTTGAATTTCAATTCAAGCTCATCGACCCTTAGTTAAAGGAAAAAGAGGAAATGGAGGTGGCTCAAGTGATTGGGCTCCCGCCTACCATATGGGAGGTCCAAGGTTTGATTCCCAGGACCTCCTGGTGAAAGACAAGCTGGCCCGTGCAGAGAGCTAGTGCAGCAAGATGACACAACAAAAAAAGACACAGAGGAGATACAGTAAGAGACGCAGCAGACCAGGGAGTGGAGGTGGTACAAGAGATTGAGCACCTCTCTCCCACTCTGGGAGGTCCCAGAATCGGTTCCCGGTGCCACCTAAGGAGAAGACAAGCAGACTCAGAAGAACACACAGAGAGCAGACAGCAAGTGCAAAACAATGGGGCGGGGCAGGGGGTATAAATAAATAAAAATAAATCTTTTAAAAAAGAGACAGAAAATAAGTACTAACATTAAATAGACACTATGTTGTATGATTTCTGCAAGTCACCATACCCACTTAATCTCATTGTACCATCACAACAATCCATTCTACAGATAAGGCAGTTTAGGAAAGTTATTTGTATAAGGTCATGTGACCAAAAACAGATTCAAACTATAGCCTGACTACAACTAAAAATTCTGCCAAAGCACTTCTGGAAAAAGTCCCAGCCCCTAGTTAGGGAAATTTTGAGAAATCCTCTACTGATTATACTGTAGCTCATCAATGTCTAATAAACAACTTTCTGTTTGGGCAACTAGGTTAAAACTAAAACGTAACACTTCCTAGAGCATCATTTGTACTTAAAATAATAATGGTAAACTAAACCAAAGGAACACAGAAGCTCCCCACCCTTTCACAAATTGGAAAAGTAAAATTTTGTCTGCATTTCCCAACTCTGACACATGCAGCTGCTAATATCCTTCTTAGTTGTGTATACCTATATATGCTTTTAATTTGCAAATGTGAGATATCTAGGTAATATTTTATTTAGTCTATAGCAGTTTAAGTTTATCCAACCAAGTATTACTAATTCTGTTTTTCTAGAACTAAAGGTATTCAAGCTTCAAGGATCTACTCCCTAAACTTCATTTTCAAATGAATATGTAACTTCCAGGCAAGCTTAAAGCAGACTTTCTAAAAAATAAAATATAACCAGTCACACTAATTCACCCTATCTCTATCTTTTAAATCTCTTAGCTGACATATGCTACTCTATGAATGTTATAATCCAAATTACGATTCACACACACACACAAAATGCCAATCCATCAGAGAATTTTAAGTAAACAGATCTAGATTTGAATCCTAGGTTTGTCCCTTTGCAGCTGTCATCTTTTGACAAATTAGAATAAACCACTTCAGGTTTTGAGGATTCATATTATCAGTCATCATGCATAATTGACAACAATAAATAAGAGATCCTTATGTAAGGACTGAAAGAAAAAAAAAAGCTTGTAGGGTGCTTAGCATGGTGTCAAACATTATTCATGTAATTTAATTTTATGTTGACTTTTAAGTTGCTTATTTTCCCTTAGCAATGTTCACAGTTCTTTGTTGAAATACTATTTTTCAGTGAGTTTTAGTTGACTGTTTAAAACAGAGTTGCTCAGGAGATGGATTTTATCTTTCTTTGGAAGAAGCCAAGATAATCTCCATTTAAGGACTCATAAGCAGTTGCTGCTACACATTTTAGTTATCCATAAGAAAGTAAAGCAGGCTGAGTTCACTCTGCTATAAGCCTCAAAAAATTAAAAATTGAAAAAGCTTTCTTCATAGGTCTTTATACTTATAACTTATGTGACTAACCCAACAGTATATAAACAATTGAACAATAATGAAAACAAAATCAAGAGAGAAATTCTCAGCTCAAACGGCTGAATTCTTCAGAAGCTGTTTTAAAATGCTCTTTAAAAATTAATCATTCTTATAAATGCTAATTTATAAGCTAGTTTAGCTCCTCTAAACTTACAGAAGAGACTTAATCAGAATGTGTGGATATGGTGATTTAAGTAAATACAATATACAAAACTAAAAATTAGATACACAGAAAACAGAATGACACCTAGCTTTTCAAAAGGATTCCTTTTCCAGTTCTACTATAAGATAATCTCTTCTAGAAAGTTCAAAATATCATTCCATTTATTAAAATTTCATTTATGTAATAATTTTCATTTTAGAAATACTACCCAGTTATTAGCCTAGTTTTCTTATACACACTGTCCCCCATATACACAAAGGTGAGGAGCAAAAAAAAAATAATTCAGGAAAAAGTATACATTTGATTCTGTAAAAATGTTTAATTGCTGTTGTGTTAGAAGCTAACATTATGAAGCAGCAGTATTAAAGCAGGAGCAGCAGAAACAACTCTGAAAGTTGTTTAGCTAACGCCTGTATTATTTTCTTACTCTTTTAAAATTCCTATTACTATGACCTTTTTACTCTTCAATATTATCCACATCAGACATTATACATTACACACTTAACTCTAAACCAGTAAATGTATGAATCTTTAAAGAAAACTTTCTGAATACCACCCCAAACTTACTTATTTCTTTTTTCATTTATCTGCCATATATCTTTTTAAAAACAAAAAATGAAATAAATGAAGCACAAAGTGTGAATGACCTTTCCACACCTAAAGATAAGTGAAGTTCTGAAGAGTCTGGTTGTGATAAAACTATGGCTAACCAATCACAACTTCAGAATTCCTGTGTGACATCATAAGTCCTCCCTACAACACTTTTTCTCCTCCACCTACTTCAATTGTTCCCATAAACTTGGTAACACAGTCAGAAAACTTCCCAGCTAAACGCCCATAAGACTTCATAGAACTCACAATACTCTATTACTGTGATAATCACAGCAGCCAAGGTAAGGAGATTTTATTCATTTTGCTAATTCTTACTTTCTATAATATAAACTTACTAAGCTTTTTTAAAAGAATCACATTTTGTAAATTTCAGTTCCAAGTTAGACAATAACATTTTATATCAATAAGTTCAATTTCATATGAATATGAATATGGGTCTCATTTATCTTGGACCCTGGTTATTGGTTTCTCAATTTAACTTTATATTTTACTTTCCAGATGTGAATTTCTGCCAACTTAAAAATCCTCCACTTATGTTACCATATTTGGTGGTAGTGACGGTTCAATTTCACCATGTAAAAATAACGGTTTTATTTTGTTATTTGGTACTCTGGTGAGAAGTCAAGCAGCACAGGGCAATTTACACCTGGAATACCATGAATAGCCGTGTGGCTGCACAACATGCACACACTGGCATGCCTGCTCCATATTATCATAAGACTCCTTACAGGGAATAGGAACAAAATGGAGTTTAAGAATGTATCAAATAAGCTACTTTTAAAATGCCCTTGAAGATTTTTTCCGCTACAAAGTCCAGTCAACTTTTAATAAAATTAACAATTAAAAATGCAAATTTTTAATAAGTTGTATTAACAAATTGTGTTAATTCCATATTATATCATAAGGAACAAGATTAGAAATTTTAAAACACTTGTCAAAACTAAAAGTCCTAAAATTTACAGAAAATAATGCAGCATTTTAAAAATAAAGAACAGTTATGTTGGCAGCATAAATATTCCTAAAATTTCACTTGAGCCAATTTGATAAAATGAACGTTTATTCTGCTTATTAGTGGACATACTGTTGTTAGATATTATCCTCCAAGGCTCCCCAGTTTTCCTCTTCTGCATTTAGAAGGAAAAAAGAAAGAAAAAGAACATCCAGGAATTGAGCGGCTGCAATAAATTTTATGAATTGTTTGAATTCTACTGTACTCTTTATGTTATAATCCTCAATTTAATACATATGTGAAATGTTTACTCATTCTTAAATCTCTATCAGGTCATAAAGATATTACACAGGCTTTATTTCATTATTTTTATTTTTCATATAATTGCTAAAATAAAATTTACCTCTAGAAATCTGTAAGTATTAACTTTACTGCTCCCTTCATATAAGAATTTTGTAATTCCATAAGCAGCTTTCCATAAGACTTGTAAAAACATTTCTAATTGTTTTCTACCATGGACACATTACAATTGCCTCTAATATCTTTGTATTTACTCTTAAAATGTTTTCCCTTTAATATTACACAAAAGTCACTTAGTGAATGCGCTTTATGCTCATGTTCATGTAAATATCTATCAAATTATATATAGCTCACACTTGAAATGGGGTGTCATAGGTTCTTTTATTGTACCAGAATTTCACATATTGCTCCAAAAAGCACACAGTTTCTAGAAAGGGCAAAAATTCTCTGAAAGTTAGCCTTAGCTAAACAGTGAGTCCAGGTTAAGAAAAATCACAGTGATAATTACTGTTGTTCAAATTTCGGACATAATGCCCTACTTCCAGTTATTATGTCCCAACTAGTTCATCTCGTTATCATAAGGTTTATAAAGAGTGTTAGGTGAAATAAAATGGAAGAAATGTGAAAGATGTTTAAATTATGAAAAATTACATTCTAACAACATAAAAGAGCTAGAATATTTGCTTTACTAAGTGGAGTCATGTCACTATCATTTCCTAAATCTAAAATATCAAAAATATTTTAATATTTTGATGGTCAAAGGAAAATAATAATCTATAAACAAATTACATTTGGTTACATATTTATACAAATCAATGTTTCTTAATTTCATTAATTGGTGATAGGAGAATATCTGTATAAATAAAATAGTTCAATAAGAGAACAAAAATGTAAATGTCTAAATTATAAAGGTTAGATTACCTCTCTGAATTAGATGATGCATCTAATACCAATTCCAGAAATTAGGAAGGTCAATTAAAACTCCCTTCTTTATTCCTGAACAATTTTCTAAATGTACTATTGGATAAAAATATCTCATCTGAGCCTCTTAACTCCTTATAGGTTTGATATTGCACCTCCATTTTATAATTTAGGAAACAAATGCCAAAATGTGAATTGCCCAAGGTCACAGAGCTAGGAAATGGTGGAGCTTTGGCAGGGGCCTAAGTTTTACAACTCTAAACCACAGGCTCACACTATATACTAATCAACATGGCTTAAAAATAAATCATGATATTGGCAAAACAAAATAAATTCAGAGTTCTCAAATACCATAACTGGTATTCTAAAAGGCAAACCTAGAGGAAAGAGATTTCTATTTTAATTTGAAAACATTCTATTTCAAGTTAATTTATGCATCAGGCATTATGTATAGCCTAAGTAATACTCTCCTGATCATTTTTAAAAACAGGGATATAGGAGAATTAAAGATTTCCTTAGTTATTAAGCAATACCCCTGGATGGTAAAACTCAAAATAACTGCACAGGCATTAAAAGACAAAAATATATATCACAATTAATCAAAATAAAATTTCCTTTTATTTGTTTCAATGTAAATATACTCGTGGCTTTGATCCATTTAGCCTTGATGTTTGAAATTCAGACTAATTCCTCAACACTTTTCTACCATTTAAATACCCAACCCTATCCATTTTCAGGTGCTTGAACACAGGAATCTCACTTTGTTATTCATTCTATAAAAAATAATAACTTATACCTAAACTGTAAATTAACAGTGCAGATCAGATTGGCAAAGAAGCAAACCTAATGTCTAGAAATCAAGGAAATAATCCTTCTAAATTACACTGACCTAAATCAGATAACATATAGTTTCTTTGGAAATTTCTGAAAATAATGTATCACTGTCTCCCCCTACCTAATTCTTAAATATGTGTTACCAATAAAAAAAATGAAAACAAAGACTAAATTAAATGCACACTCCTATCCCAGTATACAGTATAGTCAGCTGAGGACCTCTAGTGCCTTTTTAAAATATATTCCACCTCCGGGACTTAACAAAAACAACAACAAAAATTGACAATTCACTTATATTAGTAGGGGTATATTTATTAAATGGCATTTAAGTCCCTATTCCTACAAGGGTAAAAAGGATATTTTAATTGCAAATAAATTAATTTTAAAATCACTGTTTCAGATTTAACAGAATAAAGAGATAATAAAGTCAAGCCTACAGGATGAAATAGCAACAGCAATGTGCCAATTTCAGAGAAAAAAAATCTCTCTGCCGTTGTTTAATGAATTCTCCTCAAGTTAGAGCTATAAAGCAAAGGGAAACATTTTATTATGGGATAAATTTAGGAGGTGAAAATATATGATTTTATGTTTACACAATTCTTTTAAAAGACAGCTGTAGAAGTTTCAAGATTCTTTTGAAATAGCCAGTCTGGACGAACTCTGGAATGATGCTGCCACACAATAACTTTAAAGAGAACTTCCAAGTTTAATATTAGGCAATCTCAAAAAGAATGATTCTACCAGAGTAAACTTTTGGATGCCACAAGATTCATGATAAACTTAATGATGAATTGCCCTGATTTAATTCAGCTAGCCAGAAAAGGATAATGGGTGCAGGGTCTCTGTATCAGATGACAGAAAAGTTTCAGTAATGGACGGTGATGATGGCAGCATCATGTGATTAATGCCACTGACTCTTATGCTTGGGAATCACTGAGATGGGAAATTTCATGTTGTTAAATGTTACCACAATTAAAAAAGAAAGAATTAAACACAATACATAATCCTGGACTGGATGTAATAATAGAGGAGAAAGTGCCCAAAAGAACATTAGGACAACTAAAAAAGGGAGAGTATAGACACTATGCTTTATATCAATATTAAACTTCTTGAACTTGATAACTGTACTTAATGTGGTTATTACTTAAGTGAGTATCCTTGTTCTTAGGAAATATACATGGAAGTATTAACTGATTAGGGAGAGTGAAGTATTCTCTCAAATTTTTAAATAGATGATACATAAGACAGATGGGAGGGAGAAAAGTGGGAGAAGGAAGGAGGGGAGGAAAAATGTTAAAAGTTGGTAAATCTGGGTAACTGGGTAGGGGGTATATTGGAGGTCTGTGTGTTATTTTTGTATTTTGCAACTTTTCCCTGAATTTGAAATTATTTCAAAATAAAAAGTAAAAAAAAAAAAAGATGCATACACAATCACTTCTGGCTATCTGTGGAACTGACTGAAAACAGTAGGAAAAAATAAAGACCCCAAATAATCCTAATACAAACAAGTCCTATATATTAAATCAAATGAGAATTCTAGTCTTCTGAACCAATTAAATGGGGACAAATAAGCCAGCCTAAAATCTGTGTGTTAGACTGTGGTCTGGGATGTATATTACCTGAATTGACAAGCAAAATATGCCCAGATTGCTAAAAGAATGAGCAGACAAAAATAAAAGAGTAAGTATAGATAAGCAATCTCAAGAATTTCTGATTTCAGCAAAGGGAGTACCCTAAAAAACTGAAGCTTGGAAAGGTCTACAAAGCACTGAAAACGCTTTAATAATAGGTGGGGATTACTGTTCAGCATACATAAAACATTGTCAGAGTATCAATTGTCTAGCAAATCACAGAGCAGGCCATGAAAAGTTTTCATAAGTCTATTGAGGCTCCTTTTGTACAAAAATGCATCTGATTTTATAAATAAGAAATAAGATGCATGGCAGACAAAGTGGGGATTTTCTGCAGAACACGACATAGTGACTTCTACCAAAAATGTTGCTTAACATGATATTTATTGAAGGATTAGTTTCCTGTGGTTTGTCTCTCTCCTTATTCCATTTCAAAATGATAAAATACTGTCTTGAACTGGAGGGTTATTTTTTACTTCTTACTTTTCACCTTTGATCAAGAGAGGAAAAACTGACAATCAAAGGCTTTATAAATCCTACAAAAAAGAATAGTAATAAGGAGTTACCTATATTCTTCCCATCCCTCCAAAAATTAGGATAAACATGGATCCCACAGACATACAAGACATTATTCTGTAAGGTACTTTTCTACCTCTTAATTGCGGCTCAAGAGACAAGCATCTGGCATTTCTACAATCAAACTCCTATCAAGCATCTTTATAATCTCCATAATCTGATTCTAGGGCTTGAATGATGAATTAATTTTTCCAGTGTCCTTCCTTACTCATCTTGTCTCAAATCACCTACTTAACATATATTCATCTTTAGAGGGGAAAAAAAAAAAAGGCTAATTTCAGTCTCCATGGTTGTTTATCCCAGATGCAAGGTCAGAACACCCCAACATAATTATTTTCTTCTGATTATATTAAAAGAATGATCCACAAATGTTAGATAAAATGAAAATAAACTGAAACTTTAATTTTCTAAGTTCTCCATCAAATATCACTTGAAGAAAGGAAGAAGAAAGAAAAAAAAAGACTGCAGTAGTTCTAAACTCGTGTGATTGCCAGTGCAAAGAATGGTAAACACTTGGCAACCATGCTATAAATCATGATGTAGTGAAGGTCACAGAACTCCAAAATTAGGAGTGTGCTGTTCCCACACACTGCTTTTCAATTCTCAACATATAACAAGGAGCCCCATCTCTATGGATGAAATCTGGAAACCAAATTATTACCAAACACTGGAAGTTCAACAGAATTAGGCCTCAACACATTTCAGATTTTATCACGGTAAAATTAGTTGGGCCCAATAAATAAAATGTATATAGCTAACAATTCAGCATGTAAATCATTTTTTTCCAGTTTTAGCATAAAAGTATAAAGAAATACTACAAATCACTTTAGAATTATGGCATATTTCTAAGTTTGACAAAAAACAGGATTCTAACACTTGGTCATTCTTTAAACCCAATCTGTTTCTAGGAACAAACTCTTACTTTTTGAACAATAGTTGAAGTACTATGAGATCAGTCTTTAAAATATATTCATCAATCTTCCAACAGTAGACAGCTCATCTCTTCAGGGCATAACTTCTTTGTATCTCATAAACACTAAATAATCATTTGTAAAAAGCCTAGTTAAATATAGTTCAGGTTAACATTATGTTATTCAAGAGACCATAACCTCAGGTAAATCCTCTAGGTCTCATTTTCCTCATCTGCGAAAGGAAGAGATTTGAGATGACCATTAGAGATTATGTGTTCAACTATAAAATTCTGTTATTCTAACTGGTTAATCTTTCAATCACCACACTATTTTTGATCATTAACAAATTTCTAAAATTTTAAATTACAAAAATCCCTCATTCAAATTCATTTAGTTAGTTATTCAAATGATACCAAATATGCACTAAGTACTAGGGCACAAAATGAATACATGGTTCCTTACACTCAGTATGAACTGGAAGTCTAGTTGGGGGCACAGACATGTAAACCAAATTATAACACAACCTGGTACGTACCCTCATACAGTTAACATCAAAGCCTTGCTGGAAACCTAGCAGAGGGAACAACCAATTCTGCCTTAATGATTAATGGAATGTTTCGTTAAGGAAATTATATTTAAATTAGGCCTTACAAATCAGAAGGAGTTTGCTTGGCAGAGAATCAGAGGTGTGGGGGGTGAGGGGTGGATTCCAGGCAGAGCCAGAACAACATGTGCCAAGAACAGAATCATAAAAGGGAACAAAGTATTTATGGAAAGGTGACATATCTCATGTGACTAGAGTACCACTCATCAGTGTCAGGGTAGGGAATGACTACTATACATGCTTCATGATAAACTTTTGGACAGCTTCTTCCATATTTCCACATATACCTCAATATTCTGTCTTTTATTTCTACATTTTTAGACCATTTAAGTCCTGAAGCTTCATAAAAAATGTAAGTTCAAATAGGAATTACTAATGCTAATTCTTATTCTTTCCTTAACTGTGTTGTTATATATTCTCACATAAATCTACCAGTCAAATACATACAGGAATAAAGGAAATCTCCCCACAATCTGCCAATAGTACAAATTCATTAGGGGCCGGCTGTAGCCCAGTTGGTAGGGCGCCGGTTTACCACATAGGAGGCCACGGGTTCGGTCCCAAGCCTCCTCAAAAGGGCGGACCGCTTCGAGAAGGCAAGCCAACACGTGCGGGGCAGGCCACCACGAGCAGGGCAAGCCCCCACGAGCAGGCAAGCCGCCACGCGGTGAGCTGACTCAGCGGGTCGCCGCACGGGAAGGGGGAGACGACAAGCAGACACACAATAATGCAAGAATGAACTCAGCAAGAACAAGCAGAAAGGGGGGGATATGTAACAAAACAAAAAAAAATTTTTTTAATTCATTAGATCTAAGATTAAGCAAATACAAGCAGAAGCAATTTAAAGGATGCATTTTCCTCAAGAACAAAGAAAAAGCCTTTATTTCTATTGTATTTTATCTGAAGATTTCAAACAAAAGTAACTAAATTAGAGATATATACCAAGTTTAAGCGACCATTTTCTAAGTAGGGAGTGTTATAAATAAATAGCCTAAAGGATGCTAAAACTTGGCTTGCAAACAGCCACTTGCACTGGACAATGAAGAATATATGCTAGAGAAATGCAGGTTGTTACCAACTCTTTAAGAGATTTAAGTTTGATGTAAGTTAGCCATCTGAACTCCTTAGTACAGATCAATATGAAGGAGGCCAGAGTCTCAAGTCAAATGAAAGCCTGGTCTATTATATAATTCAAAATATAATACAGCCAAGTTGAAGTACTAATACTAAGTAATCACCATATACCATATGGTTTCTTTGTAACACTAAATGCCAATTTCTAACTGGTTGTGCCTGAAATATATCTCCCCCTTCCTATTCTGCCAATACTCCCCTCAGCTCTCTTTAGCATTAGACTCACTGTCTCAGGAACAGGGCCTGGCAGGTTGAGGTAAGCTTTGATGGGAAGTACAGACACTGGAAGCTGGGGTGAGATACTAATATCTTGGTTAACAATGATATATCACCAAATGTTAATAGCCATTATCTGTGGGTGGGCAGTTAATTTACAGTCAATTTTAAATTTATATCTAATTCTTCTAAAATGATTGTTCTAGTCAGGGTTCTCTCGGGAAGCAGAATCAACACGAGATCTCTGTTAAAAATATAAGATTTTATAAGAGTCTCTCACGTGACCGTGGGGATACACACGTCCAGGTTCCGCCGGCAGGCTGCAAGCCAGGGGCTCCGATGAAAGACTGATGAAGGGTCCTCGATGAGTTTGCTTCGATGAAAGACTGATGAAGGGTCCTCGATGAGTTCCTGGGAGAAGTTCGCTGTCAAATGACGAGCTGGGAAATTCTCTCCGAATGTTGAAATCAGTTCCCTTTTATAAGCAGTCAACTGAATGGATAACAGCGTCATCCATTCTTGATCCAATCTTGCTGATTGATGCAGATGCAATCAGCCATCCATGCAGTAAACTC